>JAMKCH010050345.1:0-10836 GCA_023653785.1 Ophioderma brevispina
TAGACTCCCATTTTGAGAAATGAGAAAGTCAATTCCTTAAAATGGCCAGTGCACGCTTTAAGGTCATTGAGTCGTTATCTTCAAATATCCAACTATGGATACACTGGACGCCTCAAAACCTTCCAAAAACCAAGAACTACAATACTATAGCCATAGTAAATTCCAAGCCATATGGATTACCATCTGGAATATCTTATATGTATCGATTTTCTATTCGCATTAACTAATCGATGTGTACATTTATCTGATTGATTTACAAGGGATATACACAAACATTTCGTACTGGTTAGACAGAAGCTATCAATTGTAGTCATCTTAGAGTACAGGAAGGCCATATTGGATCTTCCAATAATAAAGAAAGTTATATCACATTTGGGGGGGGGGAAGTAAGAGAACCGTCTTGTGGTCTCCCCTGTTAGTAAATGGCAAGCAGCGAAACTAATCTCTACAAGTCCAAACACGGTTTTCCATTAACACATTCTTGTGTTCCCATATCTGACTAGACCTCAGCGCAGGCTTTTTCTAAGTCTGCCTGGACTATCGCGTCATTGAATGTGGAGTTTTTCCAATGCAAAAAAAAGTAACGTAATTGCTGATATGTGTAACCATCTCCAATGCGATGTCCGATGTCTGCAGGCCGGTCTGCAGGAACCCACAGAGGAATCATAACCACCGCCCAACCATTAAAAGAAGGGTGAATTGAAAAACTATTTGAGCGACCAAACGACAACAATACGGAAGTGCTCTATTTGTGAGAACAGGCACCACAGTAGAGCAACCTCAATGTCTGCCGACAACATCGAAGTCCTCACATTGATTAGTTCTGTCATAGTTACATCCGTTTACAAAACTCCATCAGTATAGACTTCAAGCACCCTCAATCAGCCTGAGATTTCCACAAACCTTCACTTTTCTTTTTTTTTTTCATTGGCGACTTCAACAGCCTAGTACCCAATGGGGTACAATGAAACTACCTACAGACGAACAAAGCTGTCGAAGAATGGATAGACAGTCAACATCTACGTCTCCTCACGATTCTAAGCTGCCGCCATCATTCATAGTGCCCGTGGAAGAGAGGTTACAACCCGGCCATCTAGCTAATGTTAGCAAAAACATCTCTAACTGTTGTAGAAAGATTGTTCTGGATCCTCTTCCTCTAACTCAACATCGACCATCGGTATCCAAGTCAACGCTTGCAAAGACCAAACAAAGTGCACATTTTTAGCGGCCCGCTTTAACTACAGGAAAGCAGACTGCCAAGGATTCACTGATGACCTGGAATCAGAACGTGAAAGAGGATTGCTCCAAAACCCCATAACTTTGACTCATTGAACACGACTGCGCGGAGATTCATACCCAGAGGCTTGAGGACGGAATATATACCAGGACTTTCCAGGAATGTGCTAGGAATATTCAAGAGTATATCACCATGTTTGCAGCGGATCCTTTTCGGCTGAACAACTGCTAATGGTGATGAAGTTTCGGAGAGGGAGGATCTCCCAGGAAAGATCAAACCTGGCATACTTAATTGAATCCACCGATAGACCCATAACAGCAAGAAGCATGGTTACCACCGGAAAGCTCCGAGGGGATCCAACAGAACCTCCACAGCAGCCAAATGTCATACCCAAACCAAGTTGCCCACCAATGCTTTAAATGGCAAGTGCAGCAAGAAACCCAAGAAGATTCCAAACTAGACCATAAGAGGTTATAGTGGTTGACCCTGGGGTTTCACTCGCCCTTTCAACATGGACGAATTGGAATCCGGTATTGCTAAACTCAACCCAGGAAAAACAGAGGCCTTGACAACATCTCTACTGACAGTAAAAAATCTTGGCCCAGTAGGAGCAAAGGATGGCTTCTTGAGCTCTACAATTGCTGACCTTTCCCACAGGTTCCCAAAGTCTGGAGGAAAACACATGTTATGGCCACTCCTAAAGCCTGGGAAAGAACCATCCAATCGCAAGAGCTACAGACCTATGATCACTCCTCAGCCCTACCTAAAGCCTCTTTGAACGTCTCACTGCCAATCGTATAGCACCTGTGATAGACGAACAAACCTCCATTCCAGAAACAAGCAGTGTTTTTCCGGCCACAGGCAAATCAACAACAAGCAAATGTGCTCAACCTAACCTCAACACATTGAGGATGGTCTCGAGAAAGGATATGGTGGTAACCGGAGCTGTATTCGTCGACCTCTCAGCAACATACGACACTGTTAATCCAGATGCCTACTCCATAAGGATCCTGGAAAATACCAAGGACATTCGCTTGACTGAGCTTATCCGAGGATTGCTGGCAAACAGAATGTTCTTGTTCAGCTAGGAGCGAGGAAGAGCCGATGGCGTAGGCTCAAGGGTGGTCTACCACAGGGAGTGTGCTTGCACCCCTTCCTGTTCAAACATCTATACCAACGACCAACCTAGGAGTGCAGGAAACTGTCGTTTTATTTATGCAGACGATCTGGAATTAGCGCACAAGATGCCGACTCACAGTTGTTGAAGAGAGCTCTCCAAAGCTCTGGATTAACTCACTCCTTATTTGGGAAAACCACCTACGTGGCCAAATCCATCTAAGACACAGATGTGTGCTTTCAACTAACGCAACCGTGAACGCCAAACGTCAGCTTATTAAAGTTACCTGGTCTGGAACACCTCGGAGCAATGTGATAACCTTGTCTAACTAGGAGGTTACCTGACAGCACTCTCTCTTACAAGGACCCACATCGAGAAGACGAAGAGTGTAAAGTATGTTCACGCAATAAACTTGAACAAACTCCCTGGCACAAATGGGGGTGCTGCCAACATCCTAAGTCGACGGTATTTGACCATGTGCTATCTTGTGCAGAGAGTATGCATGCCCGTATGGGGAAAGATCAACCCATGCAAAGAGAAACTTATTTCAGCGTTTTACATGCCTCCTGCCGGCTTATCACAGGATGCCTCCGTTCGACACCAACGGAAAACTTATACATCTAGGAATTGCTTCCACCAGACATCGTCTAGAGTAGCGAGCATGCAAGAGCGTAGCTGCAAGTATCTAATGGGAAGCATCCTATTGTCTGGAACTGCTACCTGCTCCCAAACCGCCTTAAATCCAGAGAAACTTTCTTAAGCAAAGTCCAACCTCGAACAGTCTCTAAGGAGCTAGAGAGTCGCCTTGTGGAAAGAAAGGACTTGCCATTCAACAAGTAACATCTACCGGTATTGAACCTGGTGAGCATCTCCCCCCTGGAACATGACTCCTCATGGCCTGAATGGCGATGCCTCAAAAACAGCGATTGAGAACAAGGACTGGCCGATCTAAGGTTTCCTTGCAGAAAGGGGGCTATCTGGAAGCAGCAGATAAAGGATACTACCTGTGTTGTGGAACAGCACCACAGACCCCCCAAAAAAAAAAAACATGGGGGGGGACAAACAAAACAAAAAAAAAAAAAAAAAAAACAATCTTTTGGTCTGCCCATTGCCCATCATCTTTGAGAACCCCAGTGTTTGGCAACGATAAGAAGAAGAAGTCACAATGAAAAAAAAAAAGATTTCTTATGGTTTAATTAAAGGCCAACTACAGTGATTTGCTAAATCAGAAATTGAAAAAATCATCAAAAATCCCAGATTTTTGCAGGCTGTAACAAGTACTTGACCTAAACATAGCCTGCAAATACCCAAGCTAATAAGTTACAAAAATCGGATATTTTTAGTCATTAGTGTCCGAACGTACACTTCCTGCAACACGTGATTTAAATAGAGAGTCATCTTTGAAACCTGCCGTTTCTTCCTTCTCTCTTTTTCTTTCTTCCTTTTTTGGTCGATTCTTTAGTTTGAAAAAAAGAAGTTATAATGATTATACACACATATCCTTAACGTTTAAAGCTATTTCTGCAATTTAAATTTGGTGCCTCATCCGGATGAATCACTGATAGTTCTTTAATTTGCTTCTCTTGACTGCCAAAACACCAGGATAGTACCAATTCCCAACTGCAGTCAAAGTAAAGTCAATTTATTGTATTGAACGGCCATATTGATTTCAGTTGTCCTTTTTCTCCCTTTCACAAATTTTCATCTTTTTTAATTTCGGCATGGTTTTTTTGTATAGAAGGTCTATCATCATGAGCATCATGATGTATAATTATAATGGTGCATTTTTTCTCTCATCACTGAACAAATTCTAAGTTCTTGCATAACGCGACATTCTTTAATTTACCCTTGACTTTTCCTGCTTAGCAATTACAACGTACGGAGGCATTATCTGACAACAAATATGTTTACCGCGCACGAGTTTATAGCGAAAGATAAAGTCACAGTTTTGGGGGGATATATTTACGTACGGCGTTTAGATATCGTGGTTAGCTAAACAGTTGTTTAAAATATTAATCTGCGAGTGGTTTTAACTGTTGGTTATAATTTGTGATAAAAATATAATTTTTATACTCCATTTACTTAGAAATATTTCTCACGGGAAAGTACTTTGTTTATATGACAAAGAGAAAGAGGAATGCTCCAAGTTTTGTTTATTGCAAAATCAACCTTTTATTTACATCAGCACCGAGATGATTGGGAATTCCTGGAAAGCTAAACTTAGAAACTGAGTCGACTTCTTTATGCATTGTGATCAAAACTATTGCAAAAATAGGGTAATTCACCCATCTGTTATAAATGTGACGTGAATGGCATGCATAGAATGTAATTTATGTGAAATCCAATGTTCACGCTAGTTCAAGTTATTTTTATGCATGATCATGTGGTAAGATCGATTTTAAGACTTGGGGAACTTTGTGAAATGATTGTATAAAGTAGAGTTTTGAGAGGTTAGATTTTCCAGCAGCCACCAATAGAAGTCGTAGCAGTTATCGCTACAGGGTGCCCAGAAACTCGTTAACTTTAATGGCGCTTACCCATAGCCGCTGCGAATTTTGATCGCTCAAAAGTATTTTTATTTTTTTTCCATAGAACTCAATACATCGGTCAGGTTTACATTGGGATCACGATCTCTACTGCGTTGTTAATGTCCAAACCTACTCATATTCTACTGTAAAATCTCTCTGTGTTTCATAAAGCATACTTTTGCGAAAGGTTCGCTGTGTGAAAAAATTCGGACCTAACCAACGTGAAAAGATACACTCAATTGTGTTACGGTGCTAGTCCAATCCTTTGGGCAAAAGTGAAAAAATGCAATGTTGGTGTTTCCCTCGCTTACCAGATCCTTGTTTTTGCATCACATTATCCTCTTTTGGAATCTCGGGGGTTAATATAAGCATCCTTTGAACTTTTGCTTTTGTACCAATCGATAGCTATGGTCATCTTCTCCTTTCCCGTGATACCAAGATAAGTACCAGCACATGGGCCCCTTTCATGGCATCACAGTGACGTCCTAAAGACCATTAGGCAGGCAAATAATTTGTCAATTTGTCAGAAACACAAGTGCCATCAATTGGCGAAAATGTCACTTTGGCACAAATATTAGGACTACCAGATTTTTAAGCTGGTTTTTTGTTGGCTCTAAAATCATGGCCAAAGACAAGCTTTAGTAATACATACAGAGAGTGTTAGTGCTTTAACCTCTGCATAAAAGTACCAAAAGAGAATAGCCCTAATGCTTGTGTGGCAACCCTGAGCTTTAACTGTCTAGCGAGGTTTATGACCTCATTGAACGTCCGTACTGGCATATTAGTACCGCATTTGGTATCGGAAGGAAAAGGAGGACTCGACACTCTCTATTGGTACAACAATCACACGTTTTGAGTGTTTAAATAACCAATTCCCGAAGGGACTAAGCATGTTTTTTAAAGCTTTGCCAGTAAGCGGGTAAAGTACAATACATTTTTTTTCAATCGCCCCAAGGCATGAATCAGCCCCTCTTACACAATTGAGTATTTTCACTTTGGTTAGTCCGATTTTCCACGTTCAAAATTCTTATGAAAGGTAACAGTATAATGAAGTTGGCTCTAAACCAGCTTACCTATGTTATTGAGTTTCTATGGAAAAATAAACATTTGGGGTAGCGATGGTACTAATCATTCTGGTACACCCCCTGTAGTTTAATATCTGCAATGATTGGCAGACCTGTACAGTACCCAAGTGCCAGGATTATAATTCCATTGAGCGAAGTCGCTGTAATTATTTCCTAATGTCCTGTCTTTGAAGCCAAAGAGCTTGGAATCAAAATAGGATGCCAAATTGTGGACAGGTGGGAGGAGACGTTGTGATATCTGACTGAATATCTTCCTCGGCTGGCGGGAAATAGGGAAATGATATCGTATATCGCTCCGTTCTCGTTGGCGCGCGGGGGGGGAACTTTTGGGTAGGGTCGGAGACTTAGTAGTGCGAGAGCACCATCGCGCTCGTCCGAGGCTACGTCAAGCAGCAGTGATCCCACAGAGCAGGCCAACCTCATGCGTCGGCCGCAGAATGCACACATAGATTCCTATGGATATGGTTACCCTTGGAATATCTGTCACGGGACCGACGAGGCTATATGTATAATATGGGATTAATGAAAATTAGGAGACTGTTTTTACCCCAAAAACTAGAATTATTAAATTTGCCCAGAAAATTTGACTCATAACAAATAATAAACACTTCACTAAATTAATTATATTTCTCAAGACAAACAAATCTTGTTTAATTAGTTAACAGTTTCTATTTTATTGCACGATAATTGAAATAATCAGCCTCCATCATGACCAGGGCAGAAACATCAGCAAGCCCCAAAAATGACACGGCTACAGATGGCATGACCCAAGCCATGAGCAGCAGAACTATCACACAATAGCTTTCATTTAACAGGTTCCTTTGAGATGAACTCAAAAAATGGATCCAAATAATAATTACATACACAAAACGTTTCACAAACAAGACAATTACAATGTTGGCTAAAATGTGATTAAATTCCAAATTTAAAAATTTGAATAAAACAACCACCTGACCAAGCGTGACACATCTTTACTCTCCTAGCCCCTGCCCTTAACCTAAACTCTATTTTAAATGTACTTTCTTAAAACAACTAAATTACTAAAGGCCTACGTGGCATTTAATTCGCCTCACATGTATGCTCGTGGCACGCAATTTAACATGCCCACACATTTGGAAGGCTGATCTTTCCACAATTTTCACAAGTGCAACCCAAAGGGCAGGAAATGGGCGGGGTTCTTTTTACATTTCTGGCCTAGCCACCCAAAACGCCACAGTTTTCAAGTGCAACCAAAAATACCAACGCGATCGTTGACGGGGCTTCTATTTACAAAATTACCCACGGCCACTCACGATACGAAGTCACAAAAACATGAAAATCACATCAAATTCGAAGCCGTAAAAAAACTCTTCAAGAATGCTGCAAGCCTGCGCATCACCAGCAGCATAGGCCTACAAAACTATGACAGACAATTGCAAACACTGCGAAGCGCACATTTAATTCTTTCTGCATTCTCTCAACACGACAGACAAGCGGTTTTAAAATGTTGCATTGCCAAAAAAATGAACAACAAACAGTTGTCACTTCAACTGCAAGTCACACCCGCACACTATGGAGCCACGGTCCGTGACAATGTGGCAGCGGTGGGATTACCCAAGCCACTCACGAGAACCGCAGTCACAAAAACATGAAAATCACATCAAATTTCGGAAAAAGCCTTCAAAAATACACCTATTCAAAAATGCAAGCCTGTGCCATCACAAGCAGCATAGGTATACAAAACTATGACATACATTTGCCAAACACTGGCGAAGCAATTATCTTTCTGCATTCTCTAAACACGACAGACAAGGTTTTTAAAGGTTGCATCCAAATGACACAACAAAAATTAAACTTCAATCTGCAAGTCACCACCCGCACACGATGGAGCCTATGGTTTTTTTTAACTCGAAAACCTTGCAACGCAATGCAAACCCGAAAGTTAAGGATTCGCGACCCATTTACACCCAATAAATTTAAAAAACCCAATGGCATTGGAATATAAATTTCAATCGTCACCTTTTCCCTGAGGTCGGGGAGTGTTATGACACCTAATCCCAAGCTACAGAACTATATCTCTCCTCAGCCATACCTACAATCTCTTTCGAACGTCCTCCTGCTCAATCGTATCGCACCTGGATAGACGAGTTTATCCGAGAGATTGTGGCAAACAGATGTTCTTGCTTCGCTAGGAGCGAAAGAATAGCCGACTGGCGTAGGCTCAAGGGTGTCTACCACAAGGGAGTGATAGCGTTGACCTCTCACTTGTTCAAATTCTATCACCAACGACCAACCTAGGAGTGAAGGAAACCTGGTCGTTTTTATTATTGCAGGCGATCTGGAATTAGGCACAATGATGCCGACTTCACGTGTTGCAGAGGAGACTCTCCAAAGCTTGGATTAACTCCACACTCCTTATTATGAGAAAAACCACATACGTGCAAACCAGATAAGACCACAGAGTTGTGCTTTCCAACTACGCAACAGTGAAGCAAAACGTCAGCTTAAAGTGACTCTGGTAGGGAACACACTCTGGAGCACTGTGATAAACCCTGTTACCTAGGAGTTACCTGGACCGCACTCTTCTTATAAGACCCACATCGAGAAGGACGAAGATGTAAGTATGTTCCACGCAATAACATCTGAACAAACTCACTGGGGCCACAAAATGGAGGGGTGTCTAGCCTACAATACCCTAAGATCCACAGCATTTGCCCTGTGCTACTCATGTGCAGAGTATGCCTGCCCTGTATGGGCAAGATCACCCATGCCAAGAACTTGATTCAGCGTTACTGCCTCCTGCCGGCTATCACAGGAGGCCTCCGTCCAACACCAACGGAAACTTATCATCTAGGAATTGCTCCACAGACACCGTCGAGCGTAGCGAGCATGCAAGAGCGTACTGCCAAGTATCTAATGTTAATCATCCTATGTCTGGACTGATACCTTCTGCCAACCGCCTTAAATCAGAAACTTTCTGAAGCGAAGTCCAACCTCTAGAAACAGTCTCTAAGGAGGCCAAGAGAGTCGCCTGTGGAAAGAAAGAACTTGCATCAACCAGTAACATCTACGGTATTGAACTAGTTTGAGCATCTCCCACCTGGAACTTACTCCCAGAGAAAAGCCCATGGGCTGAATGGCGATGCCCAACGATTGAGAACCAGAACTGACCGATCTAAGGTTTCCTTGCAGAGTGGGCTATCCTGGAAGCAGACCGATATCTACCTGGTGGTTGTGGAACGCACCACAGACAATGGAACATCTTTGGGTCTGCCCATTGCCCATCTATTGAGAACCACAATGTTTGGACACGATAAGAATAGCAGATCACATGAAAAAAAATATTTCTTATGGTTTTATTAAAGGCACTATCAGTGCTTTGCTACATCAAAATTGAAAAAATCCACAAATCCAGATTTTTTGATGTTCCCCCCCCCTGTAAACAGTCCTTGTACCCTCATAGCCTGCAAATACCCAAGCCAATAAGTACAAAATCGTATCATTTTAGTCATTAGTGTCCGACGGACACTTCCTGCCACACGTAACTAGAGAGTCATATCTTTGAACACTGCCGTTTTCTTCCTTTTCTGTCGATTCTTTATTGTAAAAAGTAAAGTTCTAAGGATTATACAAATATATCCTTAACGTTTAAGCTATTTCTGGCAAATTTACATATTTTGTCTCATCCGGATGACCCAAGATAGTGTCTTTAATTTCTTGACTGCCAAAACACCAGGATAGATAACCAACACGACAGACAAGCGTTTTTAACATGTTGCATCCAATGACACAACAAAATTATACTTCAACTGCAAGTCACACCCGCACACTATGGAGCCCTATGTTTTTTTTTTTAACCGAACCTTCACGCATGCAAACCCGAAAGTACAGGACTTCGAACCCATTTACAACCAATAAATTTAACCCATAGGCATTTGTATAAATTTTCAATCGCACCTTTTCCCTGAGGTCGGCGTGTTATTCGTTTCAATCAATAAAATCAAAACGACGTCTTTTCCTATGTAAAACAGAATAAAGCACAAGTGGAGATTTCGACAAGTCTCCGCTTCCTCACTCAAGTGTCTCACGTCTCATAATACGGACGCTAACGCCACAAATAAAAAGGTGGAGTCCTGCCACAACTCCCGGCTCTGCACAGCCCATAGAAAACTGTTTAATTAGAACGCAAACACTGTGCAATGACTTTATGACCAGGGATAAGGCTCGGATTTAACCCATACAAATTACCCTTAAAATGCACAAAAACAAAAAAGAACATTAATCCCCTAAATATTTTAGCTGAATAAAAAACCTAACCCGTCTAAGAAAAACACGAACTCCAGCACTTCGAATGTGCACCACCCTGCGAGTCCCCTTCAAAATTTAAAACAGTGCACCCAATGTAAGCAGGTTGGACACAGTTGAACATTTATCTTAAATTGGACCTGCAGAGTAATATTGCAAAGTAAGAAATGGGAAACAATGCACCCACATGGACTTTAGACAGCCCCCTTTTTATGCTGGCACACGACAAATGAGTGTTTGTTTACTGAACCCGCAAACACATCGGGCATGCAATCGAGGCGATAAAGCCATGTCATCTACCCAAAGGCAATAATAGACTTGTTTCAGTCTCTGTACTAACCCTGAGAAATCCCGGTATACGGGAAGCTGGCAATGCAAAATCACGAGATGAAATATGAAAAACTGTTAATTATCAAACCTACTGACAAACATGACCCATAGCACGTATTGAAATGTTCGTCCGATTGCAACGCACCAACAGTTGTCACCAACATGACACAAATTGCAGACTTTTGCAGTCTACACTATGGCATGCAAATAACACTTTGCTGCACTTCCAAAATTCAACGGGATGAATTCAGCACT
>JAMKCH010050346.1:0-11310 GCA_023653785.1 Ophioderma brevispina
TCAAACCTGGTGTTTTTGATACAATTGAACCTCTGTGATCTCCTGAATTTAGTTGAGGCTGCCATATTGAATTTCAAGATGAAATTTTTAAAAGGCTGTCAAATTTTGCCATTGTTAGCCATATTTCCAGTTTCCAGCAGTTCTGATGACAGTTCAGTTCTATATTTATGTTTTTTGATACCCAGAAACTTTCAGTGATCAAAGTTGTCTTCAGGTGGCTACCATCTTGAATTTCACGATGGCGGCAAGATTTTAATTCAAAAATGTTGATTAAAAATATGATTTCTAGCATTTATGTCTCGTTTGGGCCGGCACAGAACCTCTATACCACATATAAAACGTACGCACCGTGAATAGTCACCGGCAGCACGCACTAAATTTTTGGGACGATTAACCGCCCTCTGCGTTGAATCCCCAAATGTTTATCAAAATGGTAAAGAATACAATCTTCCGAACTTGCAGGTGGATAAACATGTGGATGCGTCTTATGGGGACCTCCCATCTGTAAGTGACGCGTATGTAAGGCTTGTTAGACACCCTTTTTCAGCATCGTTGTCCACCCAAAGACCCACTATTTTTTTTTAATTTCGCCCAAAGACCCCATATTTTATAAATTGTGAAAATTTTAACACTATCACCAAAAGACCCTATTTTGGGGGAAATTTTGAAAAATTTTCACCCAAAGACCTCTAGTTGTTAGAAAATTTGCCAAAATCTCACCCAAATGACCCATTTTTTGACATTTGGTAAATTTTGTCACTTCGGGAAAACCCCTTTTGTTGCAATTTGGTCTCATGACCCAAAGCCCACTATTTTTCAGTGGGTCACCGAATGCCCCTGGGTTTGAAACACGAGTCTTACACCATATCCATTTCATGTGGGAGTGCCCCCCCCCCCCGGGTAGCTTCCCCTCCAGACCTTTTGCACAGTATCCCACTGGTATTCTCATGCGGTAGAAGAAGGAGAGGTAAGGTATGCTTAGAGTATCCCCTCCTCACTCGAGCAACTTACATCCTACAGCTCTTGATTGTGCCCACTTCTACCGACAACAGTGCTGCAGTAGCAACAGCTCCTCTTCTGCCTGCTGGAAACCTATATCCCTTATGTTTCCTAGAGGAAATGCCGAAATCTGACGATCACCGCAAAAATGGACGTAGCGGTATTTGTGGTGTTAGATCTATATAGGATCACTTTCCTGGAAACAAAACAGGGGTCCGCTCTGTGATTTGTGGCAAAGGCCTTAGGATTTAAGGGCGAGGGCCTAGAGATGAACAACCTGTTTTTGGTCTTCTGAAGCCTTTTAGTATGCTTGATACCACTCTAGTGTAGGCACCAAGGTTTCTCAAGGCTATTAGAAACAACTGAGTCGGCTCTGAAACCCATGGAGTGGCCCATCGCAGTGGGTCCAGCACCCAACTGTTTGGGTACAAAACCCTTGTTAAAGATTTCTATTAGGAAATCCCCAATGTGCCGTACAGACGCAGACAGCGGATTGATCTCTCGTTGGTGCACCACCCCCCCTCTATAAAACCGCGGAGTCGAGAATCGTAAGATTCTCCGCCCTGCCTGAGCAAGGACCCCAGAAGCTGTTCAGAAAGTCTCTTCGATGATGTACATTGGTGGAAAGCCCGACCGTCAGGTGAAGCGTGGATAGTATGCTCCTGGGACGAACGGTCGGCTGGGGGACCGCTTACCAGATCCCCGTCCTGAGGGAGAAAGACAAGGTATCCCGAACTAGCAACTCTAGAAGCCGTGGGACCCACAGTCGATGGCCGCGTGGGCGCTACCCAGCAGACGCAGTCAGTTGTCGGACTGAGAAACCTTCTCGAAGATTCTTGGTTCATCGAACGAGAGGGAGCTTGACTCCACAGTAGTACGTCTGAAGCTGGTGATTCATGCGGAGGCAAATAGGTCCACATGGAGACGCTGTTAGCCTCTAAAAATGACCAGCAACCTGCTGGAAGGCGGTGCCATTCCACTGACGAACCCTTTATCTTCGTTAACATCTGGCACTTTGTGCCTTTCCGGGAGAGGGTTCCACTAGGATGTTCTCCACCCCCATTACATGGGACGCTATCAGAGCAATGTTCCGTTGCCTGCACCACTCTAAGAGTCTCCTTGCAGAGACTGGGGGCTTCTTGTCCTTCGTCCTTGTTGATGTATGTCATTACCGTCATGTTGTCGCATTGGACCAAGATTTCTTTTCCTCTTGTCAGAGTGACGCATGTGCTTCAGTGGCAGAAAGATAGTCCACAGCTTGAATGCATTGTTTGATGGCAAAGTTGCACTGATGGGAGATCACCTGAGTACTGTGTTCAGGGTCTCCATATGGAAGTGCGGGGGGTCATATAAACCCGTGTAAACGTTTCAGGTTCAGGTTGGCATCCACTGCCCCGATATTTTTTGTAGTTAAAAAAGTTGGAGTAGAAGACCTCCCGAATTGCAATCGAGAGGCATATCACTGTACGTAAGGGCTCCAACAAGCATATTCTCCCACCGGAGCTTGTCCGACTTGGTAGTGTCTCTTGGGACTTAGGTAGATAAACCTCACCCCTCGGAAACGGTCAGGGTTTTAGCAGGCCGTGAACTCTTGATACAGTATCCTTGGGCTACCACGTGCAGAGCCCAAAGGTCCGCGGTCACTGCAGGCAATGCCCCTGTAAATTCCATGAGATGACCGCCCACCCACAGGTGGCAAGAGGGCTGTCCTGGGTAGTCATAGGCGACATGCTTGGCCGCCTCGACCCCAACCTTTGTCTTTGCCCTTACTCTTCTGTCATTTACAACGGAGCTTTCCCGCCTTTTCTGCCTCTGAGGGGCCTGATAGCCCTGGTAGTGGGGTAGCGGCTGGCTGAGCGCCCCATCGTGGATGGAGGGGGTAGCTGCCTCTCCTTCCCTGCTTGCCCTGAGCACTTAAGGGCCCGGTCTTAGTTGCCGAGGTGCACTTTATCCGCTCTTGCTCTTGAGCTTGGAGGGATGCCCATTGACCTCCGAAAAGGTCTAAGGCAGTGGCATCTCGAACATATCATAAGAATCCGTGAAATCTAGGGCTTTTGCGACCAGTTGACGTCTCGACTTCACCGAATTGGCCAATTAGGCGCCAATTTAAAAATCCAATGATGGCACCATTGATGTAAAATGATACAACCACAAAAGTGTTCCTTGGTTCAAAACATCAGGTATTTATAGACACTTGAATTTGACTCTAGGTGCTGTGGGAAAAAGAATTATGGCTAAAAACGGTTAATTTGCGGCCATTTTGGAATTCAATATGGCGGCCACCCGGGGCGTATATTTTTGGGGTATATTTTTTTCCGGAACCTTGATTGTAATAGAAGTCATGTACAAAGTTATATGCTTTCTTCAAAAATTGAACGATTCTGCAGAAAATCCCCCTTAACTGCTTAACTATGAAAATTTATAATTACCAAAATTATGTTATAGAAGAAAATACAATTGTTTATTGCATGAGGGGTTGATCCATCTTTCTACGTAAAAGAAATAGGGGGTGAAGTCAGGTTGAAGATAGTCTCATCAAACAACACAGAAATCTTTAATCCTGATGAAGGGGGTCCTTTTTGCGAGTGGCATAGCCGGGGGCGGGGGACCTGTCCCCCTCAAATTTGACTTTGTCGGTTTGAATTGAGCTGTGGTTCACTTTGAAAGAATTCAGGTCAAAGTGCGCTTTGCAGGCCAGATTGCCAGAAAAATAGTCAATGGTCAGCGTGACGACAAGTAAATTGTACAAAATTGTGCAGGACATAACCTCAGAAAAAGTGGAAAGCATATAAAAACCAAAATTTTCAGGGGCTTTCCCCCCTGGACCCCTTCGCCCCTGCTGGGACCTTCACAGGGCCCTAAAGCGGCCCCCTGGACCCTCATCACATCTTCTGTCAGTTCAGGGATCGACACTCCCACACCCCCCAATCCAAAATCCTAGCTATCATTGCTGGGATAGAGCTGGTACAAATTGTTGTCTTACTGTGGGGTGGTATTGAATATCAGAGAGATTATCCATTTTAAGTTAACACATTTCCAAGACGTACCTTTAACATGTAATTCAGCTCTTCAAAACACAACCTTTTTCCAATTATGCCAAGATACACAGAATATACCAGTCGAGTAATTTCAATATTTACAAAGAAAGTGCACTGAAGCTACCAACTATTTTGGGGATGGTGAACACAGGGATGTAAGTGGGCCTATCATTAATTTCATGGAAAACGATCTGGCCTTTACCTCAACGGCCAAACGCTGGCGCTGGACGCTGAAATTTTAGCGGGAGGGAATCGTCCAAAACAAAAGGATTACAGAAGGAGTTAAAAGGGGTATATCCCATACAAAAAAAATGGGGTATGCTTTTAATATGCTAATATGATGTACATCACCGACAAGGGTCATAAATTAAAAGTAAAAAAAAAAGTTTTAAAAGAAAAAAAATTGTTTCCATTTTCGATTTTTCTTATATGGCCAAATTAGGAAGTTTGCATCCTGTGAAAACACGGAATACCTTACCGCGGAATATCAACAGCTTGAGAGGATTGAGATTCATCACAGCTGGATGAACAACTGGCAAAGCAACTGAAAACAGAGGGTGAAGAGTGGTATTCTAGACAACAATGTCACACAAATAAACACTAAAGGGCCATGATCCGATAAAAGTATATTGAAGTTTTCATCTTGAAGAATGCATCACCCCAAAACCCCACCTGTAAAGTTTGCACCGAGATTTCAAACCATTTTGATGTGCGAGCTAAAATATGTGATTTTGTAATCCCCATAGAGTACTGTGTAAATTAATATTGGAGCGACAAAAATGGGGCCATTTTTTGCTATAACATCCAAACCAAACATCTTTTAGTCATAAGATTTCACTGGGTAAAAGATTAAAAATAGATTTCATCAGACACCAAATTTTGACCACTCCAGTAAAATCTGGGGATTCGGGACAGGCTATTAGCGATTGGAACATGGCCCTTTAAAAACTTATTATTTATCAATCAATTTATCAAATTCAAGTTGACTGAAATACATTCTAATAAATAGCATCAATGTTCTCTTAAAATACATGGATCTTATAACTCTGTTTTGAGAGAAATGACATGACCGTCCATCTCCAATAAATGATATTGCACTAGCGCAAATTTTAAATATGAGTATGTACTATACAATAGGGATGATCATTACAATCTTTTTCTGTGTTTGTTATAAAAATCTTTATGGCAATATCGTGGATACTGGCAAATATTTTTTAAAAAGTATTTTGCCACTTTCATAGACTTTTAAGTACAAAAATAAACAGCTCATAATAAAGAAAAGGGTTCGTTTGTTTCCGATTTATGTCTATTGGTCTTCTCTGCTTGATATGAGAGCCTGGACGTGCAAATACGGCCCATCAAGTACCGTTGGGAAAAAAACTTGCAGTTTTGATGGTAGAGGCAATATGCGCATGCAAAGCCATATTCAATACTATGCTAATATTGATGGTTACCATAAAGTCAGGCAGTTTTTGTGTAGTATTTGGCAATGAAATGGATTTGAGGGCTCAAATTTCAGGACGGCAATGAGAAACAAGGCGGTTCTAGAAACACAAAGGTCCTCGCCCGTAACGATAAGTTAATTGGAGGAGGGAAAATATTAATTTAAGATCACAGGGAGAATTGTGATGGAAAAAAGTGGTCCAAAACCCCACACTGAGGCTGCTGCAATAGCAGTTGCAAATTTGACGGTATCAAATGTTGACTACATTGAACATTACAACTACTTGTAGTTATTTGACCCTAGATGACCCTACATTGACCTTGAAATGACTTGACAATTTTCAGTTAGAAATGTTGACCACATCCAAGAAAGTTTCATGACCTACCATATGTTGAGTTAGTTGACCTAGAATAACCCCACGGACCTTGAAATGACTTCAAAAATTTTGCAAATGTTACTGCTTACTCCACCCATCAGTTTTCATGACCATACTACATGTGTTATGGATGACCTGGATGACCCCACATGACATTAAATTTGAAATGACCTCAAACATTTTCTGCACTGAATGTTGACTAAACCTTCACGTTCATCATCCTACCACAATACTAGTGATTGACGTTTGGATGATGTCCCACATGGACTTGAAATGACCTTTCAAAAATTTTTTGGCACTGAATGCTGACCACACCACCAGTTTCATTCATCCTACCACCTACTTAGTGGTTTGACTTGAATGACCCCATGACCTGAAATGACCTTCAAATTTTTTGGCAGTGAATGCGACTACACCACCAAGAAAAATTATCATCCTACCACATTTGACAAGGGTTAAGCAATTTAATCATTGACTTGAAGGACCCCGGCAAAACCTGAAATTGACCTTCAAATTTTTCGGAACTGAATGTTGACCACCACCACCAAGTTTAATATCCTACCACAATGACAAGGGGACCCAGTCTCCGCCTTCGTTTATAGCAATTTTAATTCCATTTGACCTGAATGACCTCCACATGACCGTGAAACGACCTTCAAATTTTCGGCACCGAACGTTGAGCACACCCACCAAAGTTTCATCATCCTACCACAATTGCAAGGTTTTATATAGCAATTTAATCACCCATTTGGACCAAGTTTGACCCTAGTTTGACCATATTTTGAACCTTTGACCCATGCACAAACCATCTCAGAACTCCTCCGCTGCCCTCTTGAGCGACATCTAAGGTGCGAAGATGGACACCCATACTTGCTTAGATTAAAAAATATCTGTGTTTACAAGGTTTGCAGCAATTTAACCCTATTTTGGACAATCTTTGACCTTTGACCCATGACATGACCCACTTCAGATCGCCAGGCCACAAGAGAAAGCGGAGATAACAAGGGAGGGTGAAACAGAGGGACAAAAACGATGCGACGGAGCAGCAAAAACGGATATAGAGGCGTGGCTGGCGGACCAATCAACACTCCACAACGCAACGCAAGGACGAAGAGCATTTCTATCGGCCCCACTTCCGCAACAGAGGTGGCGGGGGACCAAAAATACAGCCTTTCATGATACCAAAATCGAACACTTCCGGGTAAATCCAGGACGGGGGTCTCAACGACAATTCAGACAACACGCACCTGTAAATGTCAAATCTACTTTCGCCTTTTTTTTTGCATTCACAATAAACATCCAGCAGGATCCATTGACATTCCCCAACTTAAAAACACTATCAGTTGATTCTCGGGATGGACAAAAATTAGTTTAAATTTGACGAAATAGCTTAAAAGTGAAGGATTAATCTGTTATATCGTCATAAGTTACTTTTCAAACTAAAGAATCGACAGAAAGCAGAAACGGCAGTGTTCAAAGTCTGAACTTTCCATTCAATACGGTGTAGGAAGTGTCCGTTCGAACTCAATGACTAAAATGAAAGATTTTGTTTGGAGCTTGCTTATGGCCTTATCATTTGAGGGTGTTAGGGTACCTGTACTGTTACAGAATGCAAAAATCTGATTGTTGATGATTTGTTCAATTTCTGAATTTCGAAATACTGATAGTACCTTAATGACGGACAGGGACTTGGCGCTACATGGTGAATAGCATCTCGGCAGCGGCCGCTAGTAAATTCAAATCAATTAGAACAATAATAAATACAATATAACATATGACATAATTGTGCTTGGACCACCTAAATTTGGTTTCAAAAGTGCTCACAATGATTACTAATAGTGGTGTGTACCCAGATAAACTCAAACCACGAGTGCAAGTCAACGATGTCAGCGTGTCGTCTTAAGATGATACACAGTGGCGAGTCCAAAAATAGGCCTATCTCAAGTATAGTTGAAATAATAACAATATTTCCATCCCAACAGCCTAGGTGGATCACACAACTTCTCCTCTACTGTAGTCCTACGCCTTTCTCAACATCTACTACCCCCTCCCTACCTCAGCGCTCGTCAGCCAGCCACCATCCGTGCTCGACAGCGAGCGCCCCAGCCACTCACCCGCCCCTACACCGACTATTAGGCTAACACTCTGATGGCCTCGCCCGACTACACACTTCCGCCTTTCCCTCCTTTCCTCTCTTCCCACTGACCACCTCGTTTCCTTATAACGTAGCCAGATCTCCGCGTATCACAATCTACCCCCCTTACTGCCCGTCTACATCCCGGACCTTTTTCCCCCCACTAATCTTTCCGTGTCTTACGTGCTATGTCGCTCCTCCCCAACATCTCTGCTCTTTTTTTAATACTAATCCACTCCCTTTAACTTCCAACCGATAGTTGCCCAGCCCATTCGCTCTCTACTCCTATCTGCTAGGGGGCATTTCTACCCCGTCCCCGCCCCCCCTATTATATCTTTCGCTACCTAGTTTCGCGTCTCTGTTGCGAAGGCTACCCCTTACCCGCCCTTGCCCTGACTTTACAAAGACTCTGACACCCACCCCACCCGCAGTGTCCCCGTTTCTCACCTACACCTTTCTATTGTTGACTCTAACACCCCTCATCGCCTATAAAGCACTTGTCCTAACATGCTTCCAACTCCCACTGTCCCTTGCTAGAATCCTTACCCCTTTCGCCCCGCAACACCGTTCCCGTATTTCTGCCCCAAGCACTCACTCCTTCATTCTATCACCTGTCCGCACCCCGTTCTCCACACCAACTACAGTCGCCCATCCTGGACAACCGCTTCACTCGCTTGGCTCCTACTCCGCTGGAGAATCCCACGACCTCTTGATATTCCTTCCAGATCTTCCGCAGCCTCATCTCGCCTCACTCACACTCCCCAGGACTCTCGGACTCGGCTCGACCCCATTTCCACACTTGACGAACATAACAATGCTCCCGCACGGTCGTTTATCCCATTTTGATTCCGAACGTGCTTATGCTGCGCCCTTGCGGTCCCCGTCTCCTTCTCCAATTGTTCCGTTCTTCCCGTACTTCACTCCGACCACCGTTCTTCTTCTTGTCGTCAGTCCCCCCATCCCCCCCGCTCCACCGCTTGTCCCAGTTTCCTCCTCGCCCCCCTGATTCGATCTCCCATTGGTTCTGGAGTCTTGCCCATTCATATATTCTTGCCAGACTATATATCTTTCTTTTCTATCAAGCCCCTTTTCCCCTTGCTAATTCTCGTCATTCCTGCGGTTTATTCTCCGCACCTTCTGCCTCAGGCAAGCTCCTCCTTACACGTCTTTCAACCTTATTTCTTACTCCTTTAGCTCACCTCGTTCCCACCTCTGCCCCCTCATTTGTATCGCTCACAGCTGACAACTTACCTTTGTTATTGACTCCGCTTTGGACGTGTTTGCGTTGGTTGATTTCCCCCTTTTCAATGTGTATGCTGCGTAGCAGTCTGCTCACACACCCTACCCCATCTCTTAGTTGTTCCTCCGGGCGTAGTTTATAACATTTTGGTGGCCTTAATGTAACTGTTCAACTTACAATGCAATGGGCTGACTGGTAGACCAGACCCTGTCCCGACAGGCCAGGTGGCCTTGCACTGCCCACTGTTCTTGTTCCAGACCTGGATGAAGCCGTTGCGTGCTCCTGCAATCACCACATCTCGAGTCATGTCGAAACAGATGGCCTCATCGTACAGCCATGCAGATTGCTGCAGCAAATGGACCGCTTTCCTTGCTCCATACCAAACTCTACAAGGCCTTTGGTAAACCACCATGGCATTGCACAAATTAATACGTGGTATTACCAGATATGATAACAACTGCATTTCACAAAATGCTAGAACAAGGCAGTGGAAACCCTTTTAAATATGCCTCCTACTACAGATATCAAAACGGGGCCAGATACTTCAACAACATGGTGCTCACTACACGACTATTTCCCAATGCAATGCAATGTAGCAGGGCTCAAATAATGGGGCTAAGGGCGATTAGCCTAAGTTTTCACAAAATAGCCGCCGTGAGAAATTTTGGCATAACGTACTTATGAGGGCTACTTTTTGGTAGATTTGCTCAAGTAGCACTCGTAACCCAAAAGGTATTTTGGACCCTTGCATGTAGTGCTAGTCAAATCTACCTCTGCATTAACTATGTTTGCATCTCCAACCAAGACTTGAAAATGCAAAAACTTTTTATGTGATTTTTGGACATCATGTCCAAATTGTGGTAGATTGTACATATACCGGAATGCTGGACCCCCTCACAAAAATGGCCTCGGGGGAACCCTTATGCCCCCTCCCCCCCCCCCCATCTTGCAAAGGTCTGGTTAGCCAATGGACTTTCACCGTTCAGATGGATAAATGCAGTGTAAGAGATTGTTTCTTCCCTCGGTTTGTGTTCTCAAAACCGTTAATAATAATCTTCGAGGAATGTAACTATTGGTCCGTCGTGCCTTTTTAGGTAGATAATCAATTTGATGAGCCATTTGACTTTAGTGCTCAGATATCAGGAAATGAAACTTTGCCATATTTGTGATATACTAATCACGCCCTCAACTTTGGATGCTTCAAGAGTGAAGCAGACATCAGTGATGAGTTGTCAGTCCACAGTTCATCCCGTACAGAGACTACCACAGTCCCCATAAAACCAAACCAACAAACAAGATGTATGGAGTGATATGATCATTTTTCCATGCTAATAGCACACAATCCCTGTTCGGTAGCATGATACTGTACAAATTTAAAAACGGTATCAAACAATAAAACATCACTCTAATCATACTCTGGCTGGGAAAATGTAGGGTTACTGAAGCCTTCCTTCTTTCAATAGAAAATTGAGCTAAACTATAGCATAAGTCTCTACTACAAGTTGCAACATATCAGTGGCGTAAACCAGACCTTTGCAAATGGGGGGGGGGGGAGAAGGGGCCAAGGCATTTTTTGAGGGGGATTATTTGGGTCCTCTCATAGACACTGTACAAAAGGTCAGTTCATTTGGGGGGGCAGCTGGGGGGGGGGGGGGGCAAGGGTTTAGTTTGGGGGGGGGGGCTTGTGCCCCCCTGCCCCCCTTTTTTTTAATGCCCCCCCCCCAAGTTGGTTACGCCACTGCAACATATTGTAAGCCCTACACTTAGAGGGCGCCGTAAGTTCACCATTTTCAAACATCAATGCAAGTATTTAACATAAACTACTCACCTCCCACAGAGACCAACTGATCTCCAGAATCACAAAGCGAACACGTCTTCCTGATGACCAAATCAATTCACCTTAGCCCTCATTTAGCCAAGTCTCCATGGTTGACAACACCTGGTAACACTGATCACCTCTCCTTGGCTGATGAACAGGTTATTATCATCCAACTGTAGCCATGGCAACGAACTTAAACGTGATGGAGAAGGGAGATGATTTGAAGCATGAGAATGTTCTAACAAGGACTATTACAGTGT
>JAMKCH010050347.1:0-11555 GCA_023653785.1 Ophioderma brevispina
GAGGCATACTTAACGGACAAAATGAGCAAGCAGGTCTGGAGAAACACTATTGTAATGTCTCTGAAAATATTGCGTTAATGAAGAGTGATAAACCCGTTTAGTGACCGCTACCATTCAATTCAGCTAGCGGTTGCCCGGCGCGAAGCGCGGGCAAACGCTAGTTATATATACTATAAGATCGACTTCGCATGGTTTTCTATAGGAGGCTGAAATGTTGACACAGTGAGGTAGCCATGTTTAATGGGTACCTATTCAGTAATCCCCTTCCCATCGGTCTCTCGATTGTCGGGTTTATGTATTCAAACTGCTGAAAGATGAATAGATTTCATTGAGAGTGCAAATAATCGTGTTGTAAACATAGCTAAAAATGTTGTAAACAGAGTAGATGCGTATGAAATTTCCGGGCCTTGGGTTGTTTGACAAAGAGTAAATACGTAAATTGAGAGTACCGTTTTCTAGGGTAAGAGTTGTCATCCATGTTGTGCTTAATTACCAGGGGTTCTTGAGGTGACCCGTTGTGCTTACTTCTGAGGTAAAAACTATTTATTTCTTGGTGATAAAAGAGAACCAATACAGAAGGCCTACTGAAAACATTCAAGATTGGATTTTATAACGTATTTTAAAGTGCATAAAAGACTTTCTAATGATCACCAACATTTTATTTTGTTGCAAAAAATCGAGACCTTTGTTATCCCGTTTTAGATCGGATTCGCTGTGGGCGAGTTTGAAAGCTTTGATATTTATTTCTAAAATTATTTATTTTTTGGAAACAAAACAAAGATAAGAGGATAAAGATACCTCGTATATAGTGGAAAAACAATACGTTTGAACTATTGTTGATATTCATTTAATTAGCATTCATGTCATTAACGTGTTTTGGAAGAAAATAATTGGTGACCTCCCGCCTGACTATTTATAGAATAGAATACAAGAAATGATTGGACACTAGCGTCTTGGTAGAGTACTGCATGCACAAGAAAGGCCGTGCGAGGTCGAATGCAATGACATTTAAACAATTTTAGGCATAAAGTAAATATACTTAGATATAATATTAGCTCGAAGAAAGCAGGTCTGGCATTGAAATTAAAAGGGATGGCCCGATTGAAGATATAAGGCATTAATTTTGATAGAATTGACCCGGGGGGGGGGGGGAGTGGGGAGTTCAACACAAAGGCCATTACGGGATTCTGTGCCACAGACATGGTCCCATGTGTCAACCTTCTGGCTACTATCAATTGAACCCCATTTTGGGTATAGGGGGTCGGTGTTTTTTTTTCAAAATTTTCTTATGACCCGTTTAAGTGTTTAATAAGTATATAGATTTAATTTGATAGAATTGCCCTAGGGGGTTCTACAACACACAACATGACCATTAAGGGGGTCTTGCCACAGACCTCTGGTTCCCCATTTGCAGCCTTCTGGTATATAAATTTTAATGCAATTTAGTAAAGCAATGGGTGGGGGGTTTTTTTTTCCGAATTTCTCAAATTTGTGGAAAATTAGTCCAAAATTTTCTCATCGGAAGCCAAATTTTCTAAGTAACAATTCCCTCAATCCCGAAGCCAAAATTGTCCAAATTGCTTAAAATGCCAAACTGTTTGGGGAACTTAAAAATGGCAAAATTTGGGCAAATTTATTTGGCCCAAAAATTTGCATCGTGGTATAGTTATGGGTCCCTTTTTGGCAAAAAAAAAAAAATATGGCTTTATAGTTATGTGTCTTACTTCAAGACTCTCGGAGGAACGTCCCTTACCCAAAACAAACCCCGGGCCCGAATTTCTTTACCCCCACACAATCTGTAAAAGTTTCGCGCCCGATATTCAATCCGTTTTGATGTGAGAGTAGGTGAGAGCCAGAAACACATTTCCGTAGATTGGACCAAATACCGCGACTTTCACCAAAAAAAATTAATAAAAAAAGGGGGGGAAGGCTCTGAACCAGAGCTATATTTGTGAAATTTTGTAGCCTGGTGATCCAATATGCAAAATCCCAAATAACATGAATCGTAGATGGATGAGCATGTCAGTAGTTATACCCGGATCAATTACACAATCAGAGCTAGCGAGGAATCTTTTTCAAATTATTCTTGGCACTTCATCAAAATTGACATCATTACAATATCCTTCAAATTGTGTTGGTCTAGTGCCAAAATCAAGGTTGTTAAATCTATTGTTAGGCAATAAGCATAAGGCTTAGGAACGGCTTGGGGCTGGGCACCCCCAATAATTTTGGTGGGGGGGGGGGCTCAACTTAACCCTGAGCCCCCAAATTAATTTCATGCATCTTTTAACCAAAACATTCCAAATCCAAAGCTTCCCCCTCCCCCTCCCCCATTGGCAGCACAGATTCCTTTGGGACAAAAAGTGAAATTCGGGGGGGGGGAGGAAATATGGGGAAAAACTTCAAAAAGTTGAGAATTTTTTTTAATAAATGTTGGCCCGCAAAAGCTGATATGATATTTACCCACAAATTTGGTGATTTGTGGCCCCAATCGCTGTTTTTTGCCAAAAATCCGTTCTTCTGGCCGGGGGATGGGGGGAACGGGGAACTGGGGACAGGAAACAAAATGGGGAGAAATGCCCCCCCCCCCTCCTTCCTCCCCCTCTTTTTCTTTCTGGTGCGACACGGCTCCCCTACGGTTGCACTCACGGGCGACCTGCCCCCCCCTCCCCCCCCCCCCCCATCCCGAAAATTTTCCTAAGCCAATGGATCAAGGGTTCCTCGATGTTTGCATTTTATTTTCATGTCAGTTCAATGTCCACCGCGGTATATAATTGTGTTGAATCGGCATACTCAACAGGATTTTTGCAGAGGAATTTTGATAATGTTCTCCCTTAAATTTTCGTACAACCAATAAATAAAAATATATTTTGCCGGAAGATATGCCGTGTTGATAAATTTAGAAATAGCATTTCAGACACGTACATTCAATAGTGCCGGTGTGAAAGTCATCATACGTCCGGCATCAACTGGGCGGTACCACGCTCCGGGCTCCATAGACACGGAATAAATATTATAAGCGTGATGATGAACTATTATGTGGGTGGAGGTCTAAATGATGATTTGCCCATTGCATTCACCCATTGTTTCCGGGACTGTGAGCCCGGAGGACTATATCTCCTGCCAAAAAGCGGCAATTTAAAACTAGGTTCATCATAGACATAACATACTTTTAGGGTCATTCAAAAGCCCGTCCAAAAGGTGTTTAAACATCGTGCGTTGTTTGAATGATATGTTAATCTTTAGCCGCCACTGAAAATTCATTTGTCACGAAAAGGTCTTATGTTTGGACAAATAAAAAGTTGTCAGGAAATTGAATTTTTTTATATTAAAAAAATAAAGCTAAAAATGTTTTGTAATAAAGTACAATTAACAAAGTATAGCGTTTCAATAATGTTTAATCACACAGATATTCCATGGTTATAAGAGTTCACTTTTTAAATTGGCCATGAAATTTATGCGAATAAACGAAATTGTCGTTACTTTGACATTAGAGTGCATACAAAGTAAAGTTGGTGTGTGCAATTATGATAAATTTGAATTTATAGTTTGTTAGCGAATTAGTCATATCCATCCAAAATGACAACTTATGAAAGCATTATTTGACGTTTAGTTTGACATGTAATTGTCATACTAAAAAGACCAATAACGATCAAAAAAAATCATTTGCATGACAAATTAATGTTCTTTCAGTGTGGTCAAGCCCAAACCCAAAACCAAAATTATTAAATCCAGTTCTTGCAACTTGGTCCTTGGCGTAGTTTAGCTAGGATTGTTGCTCCACAGACCAGTGGCACGTGCCAGGCGTGAGCAGTACCCCCCGGCAAAAACGTTTCTCACCCCCCCCCCCCCCAGCCAGAAGAAAAGAAAAATGGACAGAGCTTTGGCAAAAATAATTGATTTGGGGCACAAAAAAATCACAAATGTTAGCAAAAAAAAAACTGCATTTGGATCCCAAAGTGGTTTTAAAATCTGCAAAATTGGGTTTCCCCAAAGTTAACTTATTCCCTCCCACTCCCCCGACTGATTTCACCACCGAAAAAAGATTGCCCCGCGCCACTGCCAGGGGACAGATACAGATCTCCAAGCTAGACCTATTATACAACACAGGCACACATTATTATTGCCACATATGGGAGAGAATGAAAAAGTGAACATGCTTTCCTCAAAGACAGGACCTTACGCAGGGGGGGTGCGGGGCGTAGGTGCGGCGCACCCTTCAAATTCCACAAAAGGGCCAAAAGGACATTTTTGCTAATTTGATGAGAAAAGGTTCAATAGTTAGAGAAAGTTGACAAGAAAGCCCATTTTTGGTGATGAATGTGTCAAAAAGGACCCATGAGGGGGTTGATCCCTTTTACCAAAAAAGTCCACTTTTCGAGGTCCCCCCCCCCAAAAACAAACATCCTGCGTACGGCTCTGCCTCGAGCAAAGAGTAAGCCTATATGTACATTAGACCTATCAGGAAAGACAACCGATCTCATTACAGTTTGTTGTTTGAATCATGCAGCCCATTGTGCCCCAAATAATTGGCCGCTTTCACCCCCTTAAAGGCGGCGCCCCGGGCATGTAGCCCAGTACACCCTATAAGGAGTGTTTCGCAAAAGCGCGTCAGGGGGGAGTCAGCTCGGTCAAGGAAAATTCGTCTGATTGGAGGGTAGCGTCCGAAACGGCTTCTTTTGCCTCAAAGTTTCACAATTTTGCGCCAATTTCTTCAAGGGTAGGCCTACTCTGCCCCTCCCCGTATTTCCCCCACGATTGACTAAGTCATTTCGTGGACCCTTTCCTCCGACCCCAGCTACGTAACTGAGGGGGTCTTTGGGAGTGGGTGTTCTTTGACTGGCCCATTGGCAGTAAGATTTCTCCTGGCTCATTCTAGCTAATGTTCGGAAACATCTTGATAGCTCTTGACTTAACCCATTTGAGGCAGCTTGAGGCATGTGAAACCTGAATTTGTAACAGCGAAACGTCACCCCCCCCCCCCCCGACAAAGAAGTCTGGTGCCGGTGCCGCCACTGTCAAAGATACACGAACATGCAAACTGGCACCAGGAGCACTGGTAGGCCTACAGAAGCCACTGTCTCTCTAGCTCTAATCTCTATGCAAATTCTTGCTCCTTCCGAGCAACAATATCCCGGGGAAGGGCACTCCCATCTTGAAAGTGACACGTATATAAGGCTGTTAAGACCCGCCTTTCAGCCTCGTTGTCGCCCAAAGACCCCATTTTAAAAATAATTCATCCAAAGACCCCATATTTTGTGAAAATGTTACCATGCACCTAAAGGCCCCTATTTTGGGAGAAAAATTTTGTGAAATTTTGCAAAAATCTCATCCAAAACCCATTTTTTTTGAAAATTTTTGGCATTTTATCACTCTGACAGCCCCTATTTTGAGGCAATTTGGCTGCTAGACCCTATTTTTTCAAGGGACTTTTTCAGTCCTCTGTCACCGACTGCCAAGGGTTTGGAATTGCGAGCCTTACACCCCATTCCAATTCATTGGTGAGTGCCCCCCCCCCCACACCACCCCCGGGCACAATGTACACCACAGTTTTTGTTAAATCACGTTTAATTTCAGTCTGAAAGTAGTCTTTCAAATGACATTTGTTTGAATTTTGCTCAAAGCGCACTAAAATTCATTCCAGTTCATTCAGTATAGAGAATTTCCAAAAAAGGGTTCTTGGGTGAAAAGCAGCCAAAGTGCCCATAAATAGGTTTTTGTTTGTGGAATTGCTAATTTTAAAAAGGGTTTCTTTGGTGAAAATTTGTAGCCAAATGCATTCGCTGATACGGGATAGAGAATGTGCCAAAAGGGTTATTGGGTGAAAGTCAGCCAAAATGCCCATAAATAAGTGGGGTGATTTTTGGTGGAAATTGCTATTTTTGTTTGGGTGAAAATACATTTTGCAACATTCTTAAAAAGCTAGAGGTTCTTGGGGTGGAAGATATTCAAAAATTTTCGAAAAAAAGAGTCTTTGGATGGCGATGGTAAAATTTCCCAATAATACAGGCCCATTGGGTGACATTGATGCTGGATGTTAGCAACCATAATAGGCCTATAGCGTCATCATGATAAATGTGAACACCCCTCCCTCTGTGTCACCCCTTGGACATGTAGCTGAAAGATCCCAGCTATAGGTGCTGGGCCTCTCGGCGCCCTTAGAGATGCCCAGTGGAGTAGGCAGCAGTATTGAGGGGAGAAAAAGGCCGTGTGTCAGGGGGAAATCCACCCGGTAAGGGGAAGGGAAAATTCGTCCCCGACTGATTTTCATATTTCTTTTTTTCATGATTTGCCATCAAAACTTCTGATTTGTACGGAGCCTCAGCTTTTCTTCTCATGAGAGCTCCCTGATTTCCCTTTTTCTATGAACACCGTTGAGTAGCCTTATCCTCGAACCCAGATATCGACATTGATGGGTTATTTGGAGTGCAGCGAGTTCCTTGGCATGCACATAAAATTTTGCAGTAAATGTTCACGTGGCGTTCATAGTTCATGTGAGATAGGGGGACCTATAATATGACAGCTCTTGAGCTTAAACCAGACATTTGAGGAAATATAAGGCAAATATAATGAAGAAAACTGGAGAAAGAAACATATTGTATGTCTTATGAAGGTTTTGCATTATGAGAAGAGTCTGATCAACCGGTTGAGTTACCCGATCTCCCATTCAAAACAGCTAGCGGTGCCGCGCGAAGCGCGGGCAACGGCTAAGTATAGATAGTTAGAAAGCAAAACATGGTACGGGCCTATAGGGTTTTCGAGATGTTGATTAATGATATCCACCTTGTAAGGTCACTGTGAATGGATTGAAGGTTGAGTGAAAAATAAATGTTTTGAATTATGTATTGAATGGAAAGAGATTTGAGCCACTTTTGAACCGTTATTACGTTAGGCCAGTAATCTATTGAGAACCACTAGTCATACATAGGGTAAAATTAGACCTTCTCTTAATCAGTGGATTACATTCATTGAGTTACGGTGCCCCGCTCTTAAGTGTTTAGTGCAAGCCAAGGACCAATCTAACATGAAGGAGGACTCGCAAATGCTATTGCAAACGGAACCCCATCCGGTTTTTTTTCATCCTATATGACCTCTCATGTTCAGTGCACATGTTATGGGACGTTCGTTACGCCTAAGGTCAGAAAAAGCTTTCAAACACAAATAAATGAGCCGTTTGCATAAAGGATCTGAATTTTAGTGTTAAATATAACGATTTTAATGATTGTTAAATTGGGTTCAAGAATTTGGTTGTCCACAAAACATTATTATATTATAGTAATAATTACACAATTACACACCAATATGTTAATGCTTATTGTCCTCAAGAATGTCCTGTAATGTCCACAAGAAGCATTGCCAGTGTCAACGAGAATGTCCTCACAGCGAACAGCAAAGACTACAAAATGACAGCATTGCAGCCACAATTAGTAAATCCTCATAGGTAATAATTCCTTGGAATCTTTGTAGTGCTGAAGGTAACTTTTGTCCAGCCGTTTTAGACGACAAGGTTTTAAAAGTTAAATAAGTCCCTCGACGATAATAAATCAACAGTATATCAGTCCAAGATAATTCCCACAACGATTTCTATCTGTCCATCAATTGGAATCCGATTTGATTCCCAGCTACTTCGAGCTTCAAAGATTCGACAGGTAGAATAATTACAGCACTCTGACCTCACATGCGAATTAAATTTGATAATTAAGCCATCCTCGGCCATGTGTGTGGGAGCTAATAATTTATTTTTATTTATTTCAGACATATTTTAAAGAGTGGGTAGCCGATGATCAGTTGTGATGTGAACCGCACTGCTTTACCCATAGGGCCCTCTGTAAAATACACATCAGGAAAATACAAGACAATATAATTACAAAATACAGAGATTACAAGTAGATATAAAATACAATTATAAAAAGACTGAAAAACAAATGGAAAATAATACGTTAGATAAAAGTACATAGCACATTAAAAATACACTGTAACCCCCTGAGTACAAATAGCACCTCAAAAATAACATCTTCCAACCCCCCCAAAAACAACCCCTTATAACTTAGACATACCAAAAAACATGAAATGACAACACACACACTCACACACACACCAAACGCACAGCCCCTCTCACATACCCAACACCAAACCCATACACACCCACTCACCACCCACCCAACACCCACCCCACAACCAATCCATCCAACCATCCCTCCCTCCACACACATTAAGCACACACACACACACACACACACACACCCACACACACACACACACACACACACACCCACAACAAACATTACACCACACACACACACACACACCAACACACAACAGCCACACACACACAAACACACGTACACACACTTGACACTCACATCCAAAACAATAAGGCTAAAAACAACAAAAAAAAGAGAATAAAAAATTCATGTACCTGAGTCAAGAATGAAGGCCTTTCAGGTTCTTTTTAAATACTGTATACTGATGGACTGCCTGATGTTGGAGGAAGATGATTCCACAGCCTGCCCGTGTTTCTGAAAGCCGCCTACCCCAGTCAGTTCTGCTGCGTCCAATATGATGTTATTTGAAATCATGGGATCTTGTACCGTAACTGTGGGTTTTTTCAGGCTAGGTGAAGATGTTATGCGCCAGGTAATCCGGGGCAAGACCATGTATACATCTGTAAATAAGGGTTAATGTAAAATAGTCAGCCGTTGGTTTACAGTCATCCATGTCAGCTCATCATTATTGCACCAACATGTTGATCCCGCATTTACATCATCAATGTTACTCTGCAACATGATTTGGGGAGGATTTGGCTTTTATTAACATGCTTATCAGCAGATAGTAGGACCAAATGGGGGGGGTGTGGGGGGGGGGGGGGGGGGGGGGGGGGGGCGGGGGGGGGGGGGGGGGGGGGGGGGGGGACAGCAGTAGTCAATGTGAGGTAGCACAGTTGAATTGTAGGGCAATCCATGGGATCGCTGGTCAATGTGATGCCTAAACGTTTAAAACCCTAGTCTTTGCGAAATTTTGGAAGCAGTTTTGTCAATGTGAGCTTTCCATTTTAGGTGAGGATCAATTGTATAGTCCAAGATCTTTTAAAAACTTGGACCTGTTCCAGCTTGACTTTGTTAAGGGAAATTGAGTTGAGCCTTTTTAATTTGTGGTGAGAGCCAAATAACATAACCTTAGTTTTGAGGAATTCACAGTAAGCTTATTATTTTCCATCCAATTGCTACAATTTGCTTTGAACATGATTGCAGTTCATTCTGCTACAAAACAGTTTCGCTTTTGAAACAAACATTGGGAAGGTCTAATAAAGGATATAAATAGAAGGGGAACCAAGGATGATCCCTGGGGAACACCACGGGTACTTTTTTGAAGTCGGATAGAGCAGTATTGAGTGAAGTACTTTGTTGCCTATTGTCTAAGTAATTTGAAAACCAATCCAGCTCTCTACCCTGGTACCCAGATGACTCAGCTTGGAAGGAAGAACATTGTAATAAACGGTGTCGAAACCGCCTTTTTCAATCTAATAAATATGGCCCTGTAAGCTCACCATGGTCCATGTCATTGTCAAGACTGTAGTGCAGTAAACATCTAGCGCAGCTGTGAGGGTAGAGGCTGGGGCCGGAAGCCAGATTGAGTATTGGTGAGGAGATATTGCAGTAAATGATTGTACACCTGCTGATGTATGGCTCTTTCAAGGATTTTGACAAAACTGGCAAAAACTGATATGACATAAATCTACCCATATTGTAGAAAAATAGCTATCCATACTGTATAGGGATTACAAACTGATGACGGCGAGACTTAGCTTCAAATCTCAAATTATATACTGACTTCACAAAGATCCAGTCTAAAAAATAGACATTACAACAGATATGCATAAACATACATGAAATCAAGCCTTTCCATATATAACTTGTGGGGAAAATTCCCCTGATTTACATGTTTTGATCTCAAAACATAATCAAGTTGATTAGTTCTAAGTTTTACATCTTGGGGGAATTCCCACTTCCATATTGTGCAAAATCTAAACAGGTGCACTTAGCAAAAAAACAAAACTAGGGGTATTCCCCTTCTATCTTTTATAGTAACAAAATACTTTTCCAGGAAAAATCTTTTCTCGAATAAATTGAGAAAATAAATTATTTGAAGTTTAATCAGAAAAAATGGAGGCCATTATAAAACATCCTCCCCTTAAAAGAAAATTGAAATTAAAATTTCCAAAATCTGGCTATACCTTTATACCATTTTGTGGTTAATTTTACATACAGTGACACAGTGAAAATTTTACCACTTTATTTATAATGTTCTTGCATTGCTGCCTTCGTCTATATTACATAAATTTGTAATATCAAATTTCTGAAACAAATTTAGGCAAGCCTGGGACAAGGCATCTGCCAAGAATTTTCTTCCTTTGATATGTCTTATGTCAGATTGTATTCTGGTAGAGTTAAACTCCACATGACAAGCTCTGATTTCTATTTTTCATCTTGTGGATGAGTCAATGGATTGTGATCCGTGCACACAAGAACTGGGTTGCATGTTGTAACTAGTACACTTCAAAATTTTGCGATGACAGTAGCAATGCAAGACATTCTTTGTCAATTGTTGAGTAGTTTTCTGATGTTTGTCAAACGTCTTGAGGAAAATAACATACAGGAGATCTAAATCATTTTCATCGCTTGCATGAGAAACTCACCACAGCCTACCATCATGGAATCAATGCCAACGTGAAATTGGTTTCTGAAAGTCTGGCGCAATCAAAACTGGCGCATCCAAAATAGACTTGATTTTCTCAAACGCTTTTTGGCATTGACTCTGACCAGACACATTTGCGTTTTCTTTAGAAGGTTGGTCAGCGGACACCCAATTCGAGAAATTTGTCTACATAATTTCTGTAATACCCGACCATACCTAAGACTCTCATGAGTCTCTTGCTTTGTGGTGTGGGGGAATTCTCATTGCTTTCAATTTTGCTGTGATTGGCCTAATTTGCCATTGTCTACAAATGCCCTAAGTATGTGACATTTGCATGCAAAATTCACTTTTCACAGATTCACAGTCAAACCTGATTGAGAAATTCTAAAAATAATTGATGGAGTTGTCTCATGTGCTCTTCCCATGATTCACTGTACACAAGGAGATAATCGACATAGGCTTCACAATTTTGATGTCTGCAACTACTCTATTCACTAATCTCTGAATGTTGCGGCAGAATTTTTGAGACCAAATGCCTTATGTTGTATTGGTATGGCCATCTGACGTACCAAAAGGCTGAAATTTCTTTGGCACGGTCAGTGAGGGGAAACTTGCCAATACCCCTTCAACAAATCCAAATTTGCAAAAAATTTGGCAATTTCCAACTATATCTAGGGCAATCATGAATCCAAGGGATCGGATATGAGTCGGTTTTGGAACAGAGGTGAATTTCCGAAAATCTGTGACAAAACGAAATGATCAAGGTTTTGGGAACAAGAATACATGGGGAAACTCCATCACTATGCTTTGTTCTTACTATTCCATTGTCTAAAAATGTATGTCACTCATTTCTGACATGT
>JAMKCH010050348.1:0-16887 GCA_023653785.1 Ophioderma brevispina
GTACTTTGGTATCTGGGCAAGAGATATTTTCTTACGTTGTGTCTGCATTCTCTCCATATCCGTTTCCTTTTCGGCATTTATATAGCACCCTCTATGTTTGTCTTACTGTATAAACCAGTACTGGCCCCTTGAAGATGTTGTACATGAGACGCGGCATGTAAATGTGAGTGAACTACCAAATTCTTTTACTCAATTAATCTATACTTTGTCTTGTCTGAAGTATGAAGTGACGACGCACGTGTATGCCAAGTACCGCCTTTCAGTTGCAGTACGCTTGTGCTTTGCCTACGCGTGCGCTGAATGTCGGTTCAATGTATGCGCCCGCGTTGCTACTTCATACTTCGAGCTGGACAGAGTATAGCAATGAAGAATCTTCTTCATTCCATGCACGTCTCATGTATGACCTTCTTGAGGCTCAAACTGTCACCACTTGTCCGGATGAGGTAGTCCTTTCTGTCCCGACTTTCTATGGTGGCAACACAGTACACTGACCTCAAAAGACGCACACACCCTGGCCTGGTGACCTTCGGAAGTGTGGCGTAGTTTGAGTACTTGTAAGACGTCCCTCTTTACCTATTATCCCCAAGGTGACATCATCCAACATAACAATCTCCTCCACAGGTGCAAGTCATGGGTCACCTCCAAAGATGGACCAAACAAATGCTTTTCCTTACTCTTGAACAGTGTACTCATGCTCCAAAGTAGAAGTTGTAGTATAATTGTAGTAGATTTGCTCAAAGGTTAACTTTTATGCTGGGCTAGGCAGGATGATTCCACAAATTGCCTACTGTCCTGGCCATCAATGAAAAGACCTAGTCCAGTGTTTGGAAGTTCACTTTTGTGCGAATCTACTACACATGCTGTTGTACATGAGTATGGTTTCATGTACTCATACTCAGAGTAAAGTATACTCATTGCACTATATGCTTTGTCCCGTCAGAAGTAAGTACTGATGTCATAACTTTTATGCAGTATTAATCGTGCACAGCCCGGTAAGTCGCAGCTGTATTTGCACATGAGCAAGTTGACGTGTGCGATATGCATTTAAAATAGCTGCACGAAAGTGATAACATTGCTCCTTACTTCTGGTTGGACAAACGATAAATCATGTGAATGCAACAAGGTCGTGCAATGGCCGCAATTGTTAGAAATTCCCATCAAACATACTATCATGCCCTTTGGTCAGTGGCTCTTGAAATGGTTCTTCAAGTGACACAGTCACATGAAGAACCTTTTCAAGAGCCACTGACTCAAGGAAAATTAATTCTGAGTTATCCTCACACATGGCAGCGCACAGATGTACCACATGGCAGCTAATGCACTTACGACCTTCTTGCACTCGCACGACGAAAAGTAAACAGCTAAACTACAACTTGGTTTTACTGTATAGCTGGATATAATTGTGATATTAATTTTTCACAATTTTAACACTTTATTTTCACGGGCATTTTAATTTACAGATCTACAGTTAACTGCTAAAAGTGCGAAAATTAACCCCACAAAAATTTCCCGCTATATAGTAACATGCATCCTGCAATGAAACCTTACCGTATTCTCTCTCCATCATTAAGGTCGTCATACAACTCCCCATCTCTGTAACTGATTACTTTGTGACATTGTAAACGTCCCTCCGCTATCTTGGCCCTCGGGTTTTAAGTACATGAGAACCTTGACTACTACTACTGCTTAGCCGCGTTAGGCTAGGTGGGTGTCCCCTGTCCGGGTGGTGGGGACATCTACAGGTGGAACCAACAAGGTATCCATAAATTGTGGTAGTTGTGCACCTCCCATCCCTTTATTTCCAAATAAGCTTATTATAGAATTGCATGTATTTAAGTGTCTAATATCAACAGTATTCAACACAATGCCTATTTTTTTTTTGTTTCTATTTCTGTGATATAACACTGAGTGAAGATGACAGAGTTGTGAATATTTCTTCTTATTATTTTTATTTCTTGACTGCATCTGTGAACAGCAGTATTCAAGGACTGCCCTTGAAACATACTACTTTTAAGATGCTCAACCACATAACTCCCAGACACGCTCCATCTATGTCTATTCCTACATTCCCTTAGGCTGTATCACGTGAGCAGGAGTTCCCCATATCACTCTTGAAGAAAGCCCTAACAAAATTTGGAAGATTGGGGCACTGGCCAAAATAACTACAAATGGGACAAAATGGTCAGATAAATATGCTCCAAATAGCGATTGGATGGTTCCATTCCAAACTGGCATGAAAGAGTTGCGATAATTTGATTATTTGATTGATGATACGAAGAGGGGTATCCATCATCGCACCAATTACCTCTGGTAATACTGGGTAATTCATTTGCATAATCGGTGTATACAAGTGAATAAACATTGACCCTAACCGTTCACTCAACTTGGACGCGTTATTTGTTATGATCTGCATTTTGTCGACTTTCTATGCTTTAAAAGCAAAGGCGGTTCTTGAACCCCAAAGGTCCCCTGCCCCTCGCGGTAGTAAATGGAGCGAAACATAATTTAAGATCACAGGAAGAATTGTGATGGAAATAATTGGTTCTCAACCACTGAGGCTCCTGCCATAGCATTTGCAATTTTGATGGTATCAAATGTTGACTACAATTGACCCCACCACACAACTATTTGTAGTTATTTGCCCTTGGACACCAACCTACTTTACCTTGAAATGACTTTACATTTTTGTTAGAAATTGTCGACCACATCCACAAAGTTACATGACCTGCCACATATTGAGTGAGTTGACCCGTGAATATCCCCACGACCTTGAAATGACCTCAATTTGTTGGCACTGTGCTGACCACACCCACCAAGTGTCATCATCCTACCACCACTTTAGTGATTTGACCTTGAATGACCCACATGACTTTGAAATTACCTTAAATTTTTGGCACTGAATGCTGACCACACACCCAACCAAGTTTCATCATCGTACCACAATTGACAAGGGTTTTAGCAATATTATCCCATTTAACCTTTTTTTGACCGCATTTGACCTTTTGCCCATGCCACAATACCCCACCATCGAACTCATCCACCGCCTACTTGGATGATATATATGGTGCAAAGATGGACATCCAGACTTGCTTAGATCAAACGATATCATGTTTACAATGCCTATAACAATATAACCCTATTTTTGACCAAATTTGACCCTATTTTTGACCATATTTGACCTTTGACCTATGTCACATGAACCTCTTTGTATCCCAGCCACTGCCTACTTGAGATGCATCTATGTTGCGAAGATGGACACATACACTTGCTTAGATCCAGAGATATTGCGTGGGACACACGCACACACACACAGACGCAGGGCATTTCTATAGTCCCCCTTTGCCAATTAAAGTTGGCGGGGGACCAATAAAGGAATTTGGTGAAAAAATAAGGTAGATATGAAAGATTTTCGTGGCGGATCTATTTTTCTGTCATCATATTCAGACAAAATAATGGAACTGAAAACCCAGCTTAACTGGGTAAATCCCATTGGAATGGGGTAAAAGGTATCAGCCGAGAAATCATTCATATCGACCTCATTTCTTCGCCAAATTCATTCATTTTTTTCAGCATAGAAAGCCGAAAATATGCAGATCATAACAACATCAACTGCGTCACAGTTGACTAAACAGGTCAGGGTTAAATTTTTTTGATTCACTATGTATAATTAATCACTCAAATGATGTCACAAACAAATAAACTGTTTCTGGTCCCTTTTTTTTCAGATCCATGTTACTTTTGGCTTTCCCTCCAAATTTGAACTTTTTTACTTATTTATTACAATTCAGAGGACTGAGCCCTCAGAGGTATGCCCAACATTGATTAATCACTCTACTACAGGTATCCCTCTAAACTGACCAAGACGGCTGGGGACAGTTAGTGGAAACCTACCATGCTCTTCTCAAAAACTGACTGTGCTATCTGTACATGGGACCCAAATAAAAAAAAAAACAGTCAATTTTGTTTTATATACTGAATTAAAGAGTTTTGCCCTCTGATTGGTTAAAAGTGCATTTAAAAAATGTTGGCAACAGAAAATGTTTTAAGAATGTAAGCGTCCCAGTTTGAGATTACTGCATGATTACCACATATGCGGAAACTCTAACGTGTGCATGATATGAATTAATGCAAGCATGCAATACACACAGAACTAAGCCTGGAGCATAGTTAGGTCTACTTGCTATCCACCAAATATGTGGTCATAGTGAGATTATGCCAACACTTTTAACCAATCAGATGGCAGGATTTTTTAGATGAGCAATATAAAGACATTTAAAAGATCTATCTTTATTGGTAACTTAGGTCAAGTTTCGTTTGAGGGCCTGTTACTGGTATCCTGGTAACCAGTACTACCTGTCCCAGGGCCGAGTCGGTGGCTAAACCGACACCCCCATCAGGTTTCTAAGGAAATCTGATGATGAGGGTAGCGGGTTACCCTGGTAGAATGAAAAAGAATATCTACCTACAAGGGCGTCAGCTCTGGAGAGCTAATGTCGGCCATTCAGCACATGCTGCCTTGCATGGTGGGCGTGGTTGCCCAAAGGCTAGGCCCACCGCCGAAAACTGTGGATTGGCGTCAGGAAGGGATCCGCGGTCAATTATCTTTTGCTCAATAAATCCTAACAGAGGGCGAGGTGTATCAGCCACCCTCGTTTCCGGGGGACCAAAACCGATTAACTTGGTCTAATAACTAAATACTCAGAGGTTTATCTCATGTTATATCATGTAACAAGCCAATCAGAGGTTGTGCAAGCAAGGTGGTAGACCTCAGTGGGGTTAAGCAGTGGAAAAGAGTTCCTTATGTCCCCTCCCTACAAATTCTGCAGTCTTCCATGAATAAACCACATGATAAGGTCGCAGAATTCATAGAGGGAGGGAAAATATGGAACGTCGCCTTCACTAGCTACAGCTATTATTTGAACAACAAATGCTGTCCCAAAAATGGTGGGGGAAAAGGAAGACAACCACGCTAGAATACCTGTGGTGGAATCGGGGGTTTCGTAGGCAGGAAGGTCGTCCCTTTGTCGAATGGACAGCAACTGGAGGGCGTTCGCTGTCAGGCATCGGTGCGGTACATGCTAGGTGGTCCATTGGAGCCTCGTAAAAGTCCTCCTCCGGTTGACTGTATTGATATGGATTCAACAGGTGAAACATTAGTTTGGGCTTCTGTGATAACCTTAGCTGAGCTTTATCATTATGTAATTGTATGTTCAAGATAAGGGGGCTTGGGATTTTGCTTGGGCCAATTTCCAATGGGTAAACCTTACATGCAGGTCTTTGAAGACATCAAAGTTCCAGGCTAGTAGTAGATATTTTATTCTTTCCAAGCTGACACTGAGAGTATCTTTAGAATCCCCCTCCCCTTCATTTCAAAACAAGGTAAAATATTTTGGTGAGTGTTAGACAGTGAGTTGGTCTTTTTTTAGCTTTGTGCAACTTGTAAAACATGGAATTATAAATTTAAAGCAATAATAGCACATTTTTTTTATGAGCGCCCCCAATTTTTCAAAAATTTTGAGATGTTTACACGGTTGCATTGGTAACTGGCAAGTAAACTATACCTGTGAATGGTTAAGCTCGAGATGTGTCGCAAACGAAGGAGTCTTGTAATTAGAATAATTAATATTGGAGATCTCCGATAATAATTCAACGGCTGCTGGAAACGGCCTTCCAATATGAAATAGCCGGGAAATAGCACTATGTACGTGTCTACGCTCATCCATTATAGTTTTTTATTGGTTCAGGCAAGTCAAGTTAGAGGTCATATTCTTGCGGTGGCACTATTTCATCATGGACGAACATAAACTTAGTTTTTCCAGCTCTGCCATTAAGTACTATCTGGAACCCCAATACTAATTACAAAATCGCTTATTTTATGATAAATACGCATTTTTGAGCATTCTCATTCACAGGTGTAGTTTCCTAGACAATTACCAACATAACTGTGCAAAACTATCAAATTTTGAAAATTTGGGGCACTCTTCAAAAAATGTGCTGTTATTGCTTTAAATCCTTGTGAAGCACCTGTCCAAACACAAGTGCATGTTAGTTCAACAGACCTTTTCAGAGTAATATTTTTCAACCTCCACAGAAGTTCTCAATTAATTCTGAGTAAAAATTAATTAACAAATTAGTCATATAAATGCTATTTGTTTCATTAAATGACATATTGCTTTGCTTAAAGGTGGGTGACTCAACCAACTTTACTCCATCAAAATTAAATGTTGGTATCAGAAGAAAGTTCAACATTTTCTTAGTACCCCAGTAAAATTTAAATCCAAGAAAATATTTCCTTATGAAGAAAAACTGTTTTAATAGTGCCTAAGATTCTAGTCTTAAACTTTTTTAAATTTATTTTTTTGCTACACAGCTCCCTATGATTTTCTTTATGATGAGAACACTGAAGAGGTCTAATTGGGGCAGTGCTGAAACTGTCTATTGTTGTACATTCATAACTCTGCACACAGCTGTTTGAAATTATCATTTATCATGACAAAAACCAGAATAAAAAAAACAATAGTGACAGGGTTCTGACCATTGTTTTGGATTAATTATTCTACTTGCTACATTGTGTGCAAATTCTATGACATTTCATTGCAAGCAAATATGTTTTTTTCTGTTTAATCTAAAATAAATAATATAAAATAAAAAAATATGTTCATCATAGGCCTTTATGGCAAGATTCCTGCAATGAATTTTATATCTTGCATGTCAATTACATATATCAGTTGGTCAAAATTGTGTCGCCAATGCTTAAAATTGTTCTAAAATAAAAAAGACAATTTGCATGGGTCAAACAGCTGTGTGCAGCAGTACTCTTGAATTCAAACAACTAGAAACAATTGTGCTTGCATGCTGCATGCTGCCATATTTATCTTCAAACCTCAAAACCTTGGACACAGTTCCCTGATCAATAAATCAGTTTACTGAGAATTTATTCTAACTGTATCACTGGGGATGATGTTATGATACCCAGGAATGGGTTGGGTTAAGAAGGCCACATGAATACGGGGTTTGCACAAAGGCTGCATAGAACCTGGCTTGAATACTACACCACCAACAACATAGATAACACAAATCCACCAATAATACTTAACAAACACCAATACATGCATTAATTCTAAAGCAAATTGTCAAAACCCAAACAAAAATCAGACAATTTGTTAACAAAAGTCTGCCAACAATCAAACTACATCAAAGACATCAACAAGTACATTCATTATGAGCTAGTAAAATCTCAATTCCCTTGGAACAGTTCAGTAGATTTCATTCACCATGTATTTAGAAAATAACCCCTTGATTTTTGGGTTATTATATGTGATACCCAGATCACACAAGTGTCAGTTCATGTCAATGTATCTACAAGTACAACCCACTGAACTGTGTCCTTGGTGAATGAGCATATTGTAACTCATAGTGATTGCCATGTGCTAAGGGGTACTTGATTTTGTGTGATCCAGTTTCTTCCTCTATGTATCGAAACCCAAATCATAAATTCTGATGTTAACATCATACTCATAAATCATAATCTTAACAGTATCATCCCAAATCGTCATCCTAAACCTAATCCCAGAGGAAGAAACAATATCAGACAAAAAGTGATGTCTTGGTGCAAGTGCAGCATATTCATAAACAATACCTACTAAATTGTTAATTGTTAAGTGGTTACATTACCATCAACTGACATGTCTTGTTTTTTTCTGGGATATACTGTAGACACTCTCTTCTATTTATCCACAAAGCTCACAGTTGTTTGAAAGCCTCATTTATTAAGGAGTTTCCATAACCTGACCCATCTGACACTTTTTTCTGACACATGAATTCGGAAACCTTAACGGAATAAACCTGTGCCTTTTTCTGTGAAGGGTTTCCGAATTCATAAGTGTGTCAGAAAAAAGTGTGTCAGATGGGTCAGGTTACGGAAACTCCCCATTTATTATGACAAAAAATATCAAGAGTAACACCATTTGGAAAAATGGTTTGGAGTGTGCAAGGACCTGAAGATTTCTCCCTGGCCTGAAGTTCCCCTTTTTTCTCCCTTGCCTTCAAAATTTCTCCCAAATGGCAAACAGGATATTTTTCTTTAAAATGTATTTTACACAAATCTCTATGGAGATTAGGCAATAGAGGGTGCTATAACATACAAGTCATGATCGTTGTAGGTCTAAATGAAGAGATTCCAGCCAAGGATTTTTATACAAAATGCAGTGTTAAAATCAAATGCAATTTCAGGATGGGTTTACTTTGTAGTCCTCTAGTGAAATAGGGACAAAAGAGAAGAGGTTATGAGCACCACCGTATCTCTGAATGTTGCTTTAACAGGCATACTGCATCCAAAATCCTAAGCAGAACGTGATCACTTGTTAACAGCTTTGTCCCAAGATATCCAGGTATCTGTATGCATTTACCTATAATCCTTGAAAAACTGTTGGTTGAAACATACGTGTTTATCTACCATATCCATCATGAACGCAGCAAGCTCGGAAAGGGAGATGAACCCCCAAGGAAACCCGTCTGTCCTCGCTCACCTGTGACTCACTAAAAGAGAAGCACATGGGCTTCTGGCTTATTTATATCCATACATCACCTGTAAGTCCAAACCTAAGACATTCAATCACACTACATACCCTTTCTTCTTCTTGTTCCACTCATTATTTTTCTCATTCCATTCATGGCACTTAATATTCCGATCATATTCATAAATAGTATCCAACACTGCAGTCCATGGGTATTCGTACATGGTGGCCCTCTAGCATATTGGCTATCAATTCGACAATACCGATTAGGTGTTCTCAGTCATGAACACCCAATGTAGTAAAACTGCAGGTGTATATAGCTCATAAGCATATTCATGTAGTCCAGACTAAACAGTAACAAATAAGTAATTGGTGTGGGTTGTGAATGGTTTTATTTTCCAGTTATGACTGTATTAGCTCACTTGACTTGGCATGGGATTTTGGCACAATGTCAGCCAGGACAAAGCTCAGTATCTGAGTAAATTTCTCTTGGCAAAGATCACAATTAATTAGTATATTTACATCCGGAATTTCTGATCTGTTGCTAATCCCTGGCTTCCATGCAATTATGATAATGTTCTTAGAAAAAAGGGTTTAATTATAGTTCTTTAATTAATTAAGAATTTATAATTCAGAAGAGACCCACTCAGGAAATGGGTAGACGTAAGTGTCTCCATTTTCGTCATATTCCACACTGAACCTCACACATAATGGTTGGCTAAGTCCAAAATATGAAACCGATGCACTATAGTGCCTTCAACTTGACATGTGTAACGGCCTTGACTCAGAAAGATGAGGGTCAATATGGGGTTGACAAACTAAGCAACCACTTTTTGAAAACAAAACCCTTTTCTGATTATAAATTATCCAAAGTTGGTATTATTTTAAACTTTTCAAATATGTTTTTGAATACCACACATTCACACATATACAACACATACACATGCACAAACACACACACACTTTTGTGCCTTGTGGGGACCATTCTCTATGTTAAAATGAATCAATTTTAAAGACAACAAGGTTAACCTGTTAATGGGTGATGGGTTGTCTATAACAGAATAAAACACAAAACTATATTAAAGGTACAATGAGATATTTCACATGTGTCACTAAAAATATAAAAATTCTGATTTTTCCACTAATGTAAAGCATTCTATCAATAACATCCCCATGTGAAAGGATTAAGTTGAGAATTATATTTTTTTTGTACAAAAATTGTGAAATTTCTTAATTTACTATACAAGCAAATACACATTCATGCTATGCTTGGAAAGTAAGCAAATCAAATCACCTTTTTTTTTTACTTTCAAGGCATTTTCTAGCCAAATAAAAGGTAATAAATTTATTGGGGGTTCTTATCTATAAGAAATCACTACGTATGGCACAATATATGGAATGCCCCAAAATCACTCATCGTGGCACCTTTAAGCTTATGGGAGGACCATATTCCAGTATGCCTTCTATAAGAAAGTATATGGAATTCACAAAATACCCCATTTGGACCATCAAGGTTATTCACACCCAGTCAGCCCGGCAAAAAAAAAGCCCAGCCTTCCGTGAAAAAACCCCAGTTTTTTTTCGTGTTATAACAACCTTTACAACGAGTGAGGCTAAATTAGCCAGGTAGGAAATTACACATGACATCATTAATTACTGCATGGAATCACCAGAATTGAGATTCTAGACAGGAGCACTTATTAAGTGCATCTACTAATTTCTAGATTGGTCAACAATAGAGGTACAAATAAAATGTGTGTAACCTCACATATGAATTGATATGGGTGTAAGGCTCCTCACGCTTCCAAACCCAGGCATTCGGTGACAGAAGACTGGACAAAAATAGGGCCCTTTGGGTGATAACGCCAATTGCCCCAAATAGGGGTTTTCTGAGTGACAAATTGGCCAAATTTTCCAAAACATGGGTTCTTTGGTGGCTTTTTGCCAAATTTTCTAAAAAATGATGGTCTTTTTGGTGAAGATTTTCACAATTTTCCTCCAAAATAGGGGTCTTTGGTGACAGTGTCAAAATTTTCAAAAATATGGGGTCGTTGGGTGACAATGATGCCGAAAAGGGGGGGGGGGTCGTCTTACACTTTTTACCATACTTGTCACTTCTAAGACTGGAATGAATGCAATAAATCATTTTGCAATCGATGGGACTTCTATATGAAACGTCTACCTGAAAGTCAGCATGCCTGAACTAGCTGTCCATGTTAAATGCACAGCCACAGTTCTTTGGTTTCCGTGGACCCATCTCTGGTCTTTTTTTTCAGGAAAGCAAGGGAGAGGCAGACGAAGAAGGGGTTAATATTAGGATAATTCTTGACTCCAAAAAAGGGCAATAAAAATCAAAAACCATTTATTCAAAATTTTTTCCATGCAAGCCCATGTTGCACAACACGACTTAAAGAGTATGCACGAAACATGTTTTGTCCACTTCAAATCTATGTTATCAACAGAGGAAGGGCCTTGCTCCCTAGGACAGACTTTCCACAACGCTTTATCTAGCGAAATGGGCTATGTTAGATCAATTGAGGGGCCCAATAATGGGCCAATAAGTGGGGATTTCCCAACTTGGGGAGTTGGCTACATGAAAGATTTGTTTTTGATACATATAAGTAGTTATGATTACAGAATTTTTAAGTATGAAAGAATACAAGGGGAAAAGTCCTCATTTAATAGGAAGAATTGTATATAGGATGGAAAGGCATTTAGCTATAACAAACCCACTTGAATTTTATATATTGCTGAATCACCTAAACTAATTTTAAAGTGAAATTCTGTTCAATGGATCCACACAGTTAAAGTTATAATGTCCCATATGGGGGCAGATGTGTTCACACCCACACAGACCAGTCGACATATCAACACCCCCACAAACCAGACGTATCACAACCCACACAGACCAACTTACGCACATCTATCACCCAGACCAGGTGATGCATACACAAGCATACATTTTCAATTCTTTGGGAACAATGTCTGATGAAATCATATGGAATCCACATAACTGTTTGTCAACCAATGGCTACGTTTTTTGCTACTGTTACAAAACACAAATATTGTTCCTTTGTTCTGTATCCCCAGTCATCTTATGTGCATTAAGTAGATTTCAAATACGTGAGACTCCAACATAAATCCATAGGGATATTGGTTCAATCCCCGCCATGTGGAGACTAGGCCTTTGTTGCATCACGAAACCATCTTGTGCCATAGTACAAAGTTACTTTAAAGATCAGAATCGGCTTACTGAAACTGATTCATTCAGTTCTACAAGAATGGTCTGTTATGATAGAATGACTGTCCAAATCCGCTTGTGCTAATCTCTTATACAAGTTGGCCCACTTTTTAATAGCAAAATAAAACTTAGTTGTGTTTTTAGGTGTGCATTGATATACGAATGCATTATTTTCTTTCTCCAGTACTAGTCAACTTTATTTACTAGCTACATGACTATACATTGTATGAGTACCAATAACTTTTCCTACCTGTGGCCATTCAAATTTTCCTTTACCTTTCACGTTGATGGACAGAACCTAAAACTTTGGTAGACGTTTCCCATATAGAATTCCCATTGATTCAAATGAGTATTGCTATTCTTCCGTCAGCGCACGGGCACAACGCCAATACAGCGCAGGCGAATCAATTTTAATACCTCATTGGCATCAATGGGACTTCTAATCTGAAACGCTACACAACTTTTAACTGAAGGTCTCACTTATTTTTTTTTTTTTTTGAATCTACTATATGCCCTGTGTATATCACACACTCCATACACGGCACCATTATATGCAACTTTTAGTTCACACCTATCTATATAACACTTTCGTGTATGTAATGTATGCACAAGATAACATACATACACACACTTATACGTGTGTACCTTATAATACGCATGTCCCTCACCAGACTTTCTACATACACACAATTGGGCCATTCTGAACTTAAGCAAGCTAGATAATTTGTCTTTGAGGGGTTAAGAAGAACATTTTTGTTTAATGACTTTCAAATTTAAAGAAGGTGGTCCACACACAAATGGTTTATTGCAACAATCTACATCTATCTTTGGAGGCTATACAATTGATTCTCATAAGTATTCGGATTGAAAGTAGTCCTTAATGTAGGCCCCTCACTATCCTTAAAGGCATGGTGGCCAACCTGCGGCCCGCGGGCCAGTTTGTGGCCCACTAAGAGCTCTCATGCGGACCGCGCGGTACTTTCCAGAAAAATTAAAATTACATAAATTCTTTAAATACCTGATATGTAAAATATGTTAATGAAAAATTCAATTTCCCTCAATTGAAACTAAACTTTTTTAAATACTGTTGGAACATTAATCCAATTTTATCATCTCTGAAACCAAAATTTTCAAATTAAAAAAAATGGTGGGAAAATTAGTTCAAATTTCGCTCAAAAAAGCCAAAATATTTCCAAATTTGCTAAAAAAATGGAAAATTTGTTAAATGGATCCACTCTGCATCTCTGATATTGCTACGGGGCCCCTTTTGGTAAAATTGGTATCGATATTGTCCTGCTAATGGCCTGCTTCCAAAAAATAAACTTTTTGTAGGCACGTCATACACCAAACTTGAAAACACAGATTTGTTTACCGTTTGCGGGCCCGCAATAGTTGAAAATTCAACCACTGCGGCCCCTTCGCCAAAAAGGTTTGGCCACCGCCTGCTTAAAGGATAATGGTTACTGTAAGAACCTGTGACTAATGACAGTCTGCCAAGTTTCATCTTGTAAAGGCACATGCAAAGAGCCCCCACATTTTTATGTTAACATTAAAGCTAAAAATATAAGGAACAGATACATGCAAGTTGTTTATAGTTTTTCACTATTCATAAGAAGTTTCAGGCGATAAACACATCAAAACCAAAGCCCCAAAAAACAGTTTAAAATCAAAATGTTGCAACTCGGAAACGTGGACTTGTGTGGATTATCACCCATTTTAAGTAGTGTTTCCAGCCGTAATTGAAGTTTGTAACATCGGCGCATTTAAACTATATTTCTAAATCCTTGCATTTTTTGTTAAAAATGTAAGTGCATATTTTTTGATGTTGAGTTTTAATTGGTTAAAATGCAGTAAAAATAAAGTTCACAACGAAAGCGAATTCCGCGCGAATCCATGCATAACTGTTTTAAGGAAATGTACACAACGTGGTAGCTCGTGGTGTTTTTTTTTTGACTACCACTGTCATGAAACTGGGTAGAAGCATTCGAAGTACAGTAAAAAGTTTAAGTATTTAAATCATCATAGACCCTAATTTAGTTAATTTTCAAAAGAGGGGTACAATTCATATAGCATGTATACGTTTACTTCGCAATATTAAAAACGGACCAATATGTAATTTAAATGCCAAAACATCGCTAACTATGTGTGTTCTAGATGACTGACCGCGATAGAATGGAACTTGTGGCCGAGATTTGAGGGATGAATTCACAACTCCGACGCGGGCACTGGTACTAAAACTCCATTTTAATAATAGCGTTCATAAACAACAGTAAAAACAACATGAAGTTGTAACCTATTAAGCAGTTTTCTGTGAAATCAATCGAAGAGATAGATGGTGATTTTCTGGTTTGTGTATCAGAACGTTGGACGATATTTGGCGTGAAACAGTCACAACCAATGCATATGCTTGTCCCGATCGGGGCCGATGTTCGCGAAAAGGAACTGCCCCTGAGCCGGGGCCCTGATTAATCGTCACGGTTCCCGTTAATTTCCGAGCTTTAAACCGGCCTTTAAATTATTTTTTCAAGTTTAAACTATTACTGTCAAGGTATCGAACTTAATCGTCCGGGCTTGTGGTGCGGTATGCGGTAGCTCCCAGTCCCTTTTCGACGCTGTGGTAGACAGTTGTATAGCACGCGTGATAGATAGCACGCTGTATTATGTAATACCAACGCCCGGCGATCGACCAGCCGCCCAAGCCCCCGGGATGTGCAGCTAAATGCGTCAAGCTCGCATTGTTTACTTCACTGGGTTGATACGTAAGCATAAAAGTGGTAGGGTAGGCCGAGATCCAAATTGTCGAAGTTGTAGAACTGAATTTTATAAGAGATCACATAATTTTATCAGCCAATATTGCAAATGTTAATAGTACTGAATTCATGTTGCTGTCAGTTGACATATATTAGGTTATTTTAGGCAAAGCTCGGAAGAGATTGGGAAGAGATATGCATGCAGTTCGGTGAACCTCCGCGTCTTACGTTGTCCAAATTCTCAAAGACCCACGACCGCCGACAATGTCCTTAACTTCTTTGTTGGCTTGTGTAATCGTTTTTATATTTGAAGTGTGTACTTTTCTTCAGTGATTGGTGGAAATTGATATAATTTAAATCATAATATGTTGTAAAAAGAGAAGAAACTTGGCGGTTTTGCATGCTTTGCCCGTTGCCCCATTCATTGTTACGCACCTCCGGGTCTTTTTGTTCGAGCTGATACCTCTGTGACGTCATTATCATGCGCCAGGTTCTATTCGTTCGTACTTCAGTGAAAGATAGGCCAAAGTACCAACTTTAAATTATAGAAAAGTAAGTGTTTTGAGGATTATGTGTCTGCGGTTTTTAACTTTAATAGAGTTATATGGGCATGAAAAATGAATCAATATAAAATTCATATAGTATATTGGCTTTGCATGTGAGCTTTAAGTTAATTTGAGGAAACATCTGAGTGACATGGGCTAGGTTCATGTACAGACAAAAGGGAGGCATCAAGTGAGTTGGGGACTGTAGTGACATATCTATTGAGGTTGCAAATCCGGATAAAATTGTGACTTTGGTACACAAGTACTTTATAAATTTGATAATCAAAAAAAAATTGTGGAAGCAATTGTCACACCCCTTTCAGGCCCCCAGCGATTCAAGGTTACACAGGGGTAAATTTTTTAAATGTTCCCAATTGTATTGAAAGTCACACATGATGTCTGTCTGGTTTCCAAGATTCAACAAAGGTATAGTTTATACTACTTGTGACTTATAGTTTAGGAAATATGGGGTAAAAACTGTAAAATGTGTAAAAAAGGTCAATTTTTGGTTTGTACAGGTCAAAAATTAAAAGTTGCTCCAATTTTTGTAAAATGTGGTTCAAATTGTTGGTCTTAGCTCATAGAATGAATTAAAAGGAATAGTTTTTGACTATCTTTACGTGTCTGTTATTAAACCAAAATGCGAATAAAGTCACGCTACTGCAGCTAATTGGGAATTCTTTGACTGTGACCAATTTTTTTTGATAATGTGAAAACTAGCATAACAATAAGCAACTATTCCTTATTTCAAATCCTGTACGCTAGGGAAACATTTGCACCACATATTTAGCTGAATCAAGCAACTTTTAACTTTTTACCCCATGTACACCCAAATTGAACTTTTTTCACCATTTTTACCGTTTTACCCCCATAACTCCGGAACTAATATAAGCATAGATATGAACTAATACCTTTTTGGAATCCTTTTGACAGACAATCACCATGGTGTTGTTTTTTAACACCTTCACAGAGCATTTTTAAAATTTTTGACCCCTGTCCTAACCTTGGAACCCAAGCTGGGCCATTAAGGTGGGTTGGCAGTGCTTCCATCAATTTTAATGGACTATCAATGCCTAAAGTACTGTGTGCAAAAATTCACAATTTTATCCGAAAGCTCACACTCTTACAACACACAGTCCCCTGCTAAGTGCAAAATTTCCACATCCCTGAAAATTTCAGACTTTATATAACAGTTGCTCTAAATTTGCCTCTACGAGGATTATCAATGGATACTTAATAGGCCCTAGCAACAAGGTATTTAATTGGGTGTATTTACCTCATTCTACCAAGTCTATGAGGACCAATACTAATTTAACTAATTCTGGCATGAATCTATCATCGAACTATACAGCACCAGACTCCACATGGATTTTCTCCCCCCTACATTAGATGAAGATCAGACTTCTTATTAAAGGACTTACAGTGATAATGAAAACAAAAGCCAAAAGTCAGAATATCTATGCAATTATGTCCCATTACCCCCACAAGACCCACTCGATGGACCTTTGGACACAACACTAATCACTCCACGTTTTGTGTAATGGTGCATCATAGTATCTGTAAAACAATAGATCGATGTAAAGCAAATTAGCGTGGCATGGTACAAAGATATTTCAATAATAATAATTTGTGTATTTTTAACACGCGCAACATTCCACGTACACGTGTCAAGGTGCTGGCGGCAGCCATGGAAAGACGCTCAGCACTCAGGAAACCATAATACCAGAACAGTTTATGCCAAGAAGCTCGATTTTAGAAGCATGAGGAAACCGGAGTACCCCGGGTGAACAAGTATAAGGATCGAGAAACCAATTCACATAAAGCACTGAGAATGA
>JAMKCH010050349.1:0-10873 GCA_023653785.1 Ophioderma brevispina
CAAGGCCTACAATGGTTTCGTCAATTAAATTTGTGAGCTTAGCTCTTTTTCGACAATTATCACATCCTCGCTTTAGCTGTTTGGATTACCTCTTGTACTTAATAATACGACGGCCCTTCTATAGAAAACACATTGTCCTCTTGTGTCTTCGCGGTCTTCTCCATATTCCTAAATGTTTCTACGGCTTACTGGCGGCACCTGAATACAACAGATTCTATCGAAGCCTTCTTTTTGGAAAAGCTGGGGGGCCGCTTTTCCTGGATTGAATCATGATGGAGCCCCGAAGCGGTGTCTTAATGGCGAAAATGGCACAGAACAATGGTATAAGCCCGACACTGCTACTTCAGCGAAACTTTAAATTTCGCGGCGGTGGACATTACCCTTTGCATTATGCGCATCAAACCGATATGTCGACGCAGCAAGCTCAAACGCGCATTGCCGACGCAAAGGGATACGCAGCTACGAGACTGTACGCGTAGCCCAAAATTCTGCAATTATCCTCTATCTAACCTTAAGCAATAAGTTACGGATTTGGTTCTGCACAAAGTTGTTATGTCAAAGCTTGCCCAGCAACATTCTCTCAGAGTTTGTTCCTAGTTTCTCTTCTTTCCTTTTCTAATAAATTATGAAAAATAGGCCAAGGTATTGAACACGCACTATAATAAGCTCAATATTTATTAGCTGTGAATGAGGTTAGTATTGTGTCCTGAAAAGGGTACCCCCCCTACGGAAGTCCGCATTAACCGAAGTCGACGAGATTATCCCTAATTATCCACTTAATGAACAAAGACCCTATACCGCTTGTTGTGTTGCCGATTTTCTTGAGGTGCAGAGTACCCCACCCTGCGGTCAGATGTACCGATGATTTTGTAATCGCTTTCACAACGTACCTGTCATCATACGTCAATCAACCGGTGGATAATCAAATCGCTCTTTCCAATGTAAAAAACTTGCATCTCATTCATTCGGAGAATATCTCTCAAGAAGGAACATGGAGCAAGTTAAGCAGGTAATATCTTTCCCTTTTCTCGGGAAAGGCTACATTTTCGACAATTCATGTACATCAAAGATAAGGATAAAATGCTACTCTACCTTATATGCACCGCAGAAAACACGTTGTGTAAAGGCCGTGTTACGGTGTGCCGGAGAAGTAAATCGCGCAAAAAAGTTCACTAAAAGCCAAAAGAAACAACAACAATTTAAAATATATGACGAGTTTTGGAAAGGTGTTTGTAATTATTAAAGGTCCTATGCAAAGTCATAACCGGCAAACAAAAACAAACAAAGAATCAATACGTTTTTTGGAAAGTGTTTACAATTAATTAATGGACTATAAGAGTAAAAGAAAAGGCCCAAAACAAGATTTTGGAAAGTATTTTTACTAACAGAAAAAATATTGTTTTGAAGACATTTTTTATTTTTTTTTTGGAAAAAGGCAAAAAACCATTAAAATGAAAATCAATGAAACATTTTTTTGGAAGTGTTTGGATGAATTTAATGCCGATGTACAACAAGTTCAATAAAGTCCCGCAGATCCAACGTATTTTGAATAAAAAACAATACTTGTTTGGAAACATATTTTTTTAAGTATTGGGAAAAGACTGTAAAAGCCAATAACAAATTAACAATAAAACGCTTTTTTTTCCCCAAACAAACAATTTTTTAAAAAGACCTAAACGGCAAGAACTCCCAAAATACGAAAATACGGACGCATTGGTCCATTATAAATTAGCTGTCATGAACGTCATGCACTTCCACGGCATGTCGCCGCCATGTCTGCACTGCCGCCTCAAGAGGTCTCGCTCGACGATCACTCAATCAATTGCTTATTGACATCGAAAGTAATCCCGTCATTGTTATTTAAATTGGTTTATTAGTGGATTGCAAATCTTCGGACTTAAACAAATTCATACTTCGGTAGGAATGCGCTGAAAAGGTACTCAGTCTAATTGAGACGTAACAGCTGAAATCTCTTCAGCTAAGCCCTACAAACATAACATGGTCCCTGCACTCCCAGATGAAAGGGAATTTGAAGTGTTTTTTCTACAACGCATACCGGGCCGGTGATTGAATATCTTTAAACACCATTGGTTTGCTGAAAGTCTATGTGTATCCACTAGTACTGATTTGGGGAATGAAATTGAGTGACTTTAAATATTCTTTTTTCAGAAAATGTGCCAGTTTTATTTGTGGGAACCAGATGATTATAGATTTAATAATTATGAATTTACACTTGGTTTCCCCCTAAGCCCCCCTATGGAAGACTACAAACAACAGCTAGATAGTCACAATGTCCGCATCGACTAAATCATTTTTAAGTACAGCCTATTGTTTTGAGATGGAGAACTGGACAGGCTCCTTTTGTGATTGGACTGATTATGAGAAAGTCGCTATCCGAAATTGTTCTATATCACTACCCACTGAATACTGACCAATGTTTTAGCAAGTAAAACTCATAATTATTTAAATGTAAAAAAAAACGCAAAAAATAAAAAAAATTTTATTAAAATAACTTAACATAATTTGGGTGGCAAAATTGCGCGGATTCGGCAATAATCAGGGAAAATGCCGATTTTTCGCTGCGCTGCAAATACGGAAATAAGTGCCGAAAATAACCTTCTCTAAATGCGAATTCTCCAGGATCCTTTATACCCATAGAAATGTCTTGAAAACTAATACTCAAGGGTTCAGCGCACCTACCCCGTGCCGCTTACGAACTATCCATGAACACCTTGTAATTTTATGATTTAGTTCAATAAATCCTTACTTGCATGAACTATAATACTGTTTATAAACGTCGATCATTTGAATCCTATAATGCATTTTAAGTTAACCACTTACAAATATCAATTTGTTTTTTTAATCAATTTGCATGAAAAATTATTTCGGACGCAACCATTGCTTGGCATGGTGTTTCCGCTGGCGCGAGAGAAAGCGGCAAGACCCCCTCCCAAGGCGCCACTACTATTAATTCGCTGTGCTACTTTAACCCAGCAAGTCTGTTTTACTTTTTATAAGCCCATTTTAATATCATACCTATATTGGTGCTATAGTGAATCACTTACAAAGTTCAATTATTTCTATCAAATTCGCATGAAAATGTGCGTTTGGAAGTGAAAGATTGCTGATGCGCAGTGCCGCTCAGAAGCCATAACCGGTAATCGTCGACTTTTTCGACTAGTCGTTTGCCGCCGTCATGTGAATTGTTGGATACGCCCCTGGCTCAAACTGCATTTCCCTTTTAAAATACCTTTCCTCGGATACATATCCTGGGATAAAAAATTAACTTTCCCCAATCTTTTCTGATTACACCAAGCTCAGACAGCCTCTCCGGTGTCCAAAGAATTGGTTTGGGGTTTTTAACGTATAAAGGGGTAATAATAGCTCAATTATTGCTTAGGGTAGGGAGAAATGACAGTAATTGTTAAGGGTATGCAAAATTGCGCTGCTGATACGTTTTTAGGGGTGAAAATTCAGGCTTTGAAAATATGATTAGGGTGCTTTTTGTATTGCTTGGACGTATATACCCGCCTTGTCATTTTGAGATGCCGCCGCCCCCCCCCGGGATTCTCGGGTGACGGTAGCCGTCACATAAATGTTCATAAACTCAAAAAGATTTTCCTGATTTTACTCACAACATTATGATCGTTATGATAAAATCAGAAAAATGAAACAATGAAAATATTAGTATGTCACAAGGTAGCGACCTTCCCAATAACTGGTTTCCTGTGAAAGGTGTGGGTATAACCTTTCACTGAACGTAATATTCATACACGGTGCTTTTATCATGTTATATCTAGGTTATTATTTGATTGACGAATTATTTGGTGTAAAAAAGTAGCTGAGAGTGTGTAGATTTCGAATATATGAGCAAACTGGAGAGACCCGAGTGTTTGATGTAAAAATAGAGGCGGTTGCACAGGCCCCTCGTAATGCGTTTCTGACAATATTTTTTGCTTTGAATTATCGCAAATAGCGAAAACGGTGTTATGACTTGGAAACCTTTTTGACAAAAATAAAAATCGCACGGAATAGCTAAATTTGTGATACAAAATATTGGGAGTGTTTCCTCTGTGCTACTTTCGATCTACTCCAAAATTTTATATTCTTTTTGCATATCAAAATATTTAGAGGTTCTGTTTCATTGTCTTGGTGCACACATTTTCCACCCTTTTGCGATGCGTAATGTTCATCTCTTGGTTTTCACGTTGTACTGGTGTACAATTTTATTATGTGAATTAATCAACCACTGAAGTTAAGAATGATTATTTAATTCTAGCCTTGTTTAGTTTTAATTTTATTAACGTTTATAATTATCATAAGATTGATACGGTTAATTATCAAATGTAACCATTCAGGCCTTAGGTCGTGGGTCAATTGGGGACCTTTGGGGTTAGTGTCACCCATAGTTTGTATAATTTCTAGTTTATTCTACGTTATTTCATTAACATTCTGTAAATCATTCGGAAGGCCCATATTTTCAACTGAGGAATTCCATGGGATAATTTCATCCCAAATACCGGAACCTAACAGGAACAATAAGAGTAAAATTAAAACTCGGATATTCATAAGTCTAACTACCTTAAATACAGAGATAAATGAACAGTTTATAATCTAAAATAGTTAACAAAATTCCCATTCAATCAGAGAAAGGGCGTTATTTAAAATCCATTTTCATGCTTAATTTGTGCGATTTTCTGATACATATAAAAACTTCATTAAACGTAGATTTTGCTTTTGTTTAAAAGTAGAAAGTGATTGGAGAGATCTGTAACTAATATATACCTAATAATAGACCGGAATCCGGGGGCACTTGTCTTCAAAAGTGGATATGATGCGTAAACCAAAGAAAACGCGTAAAAGGGTCCTCAAGTGCCCCATGCCCCCCCCCCCCTCACCCCGGACCATAAAGTATCGAAGATGATGTATATATCAACATGCAATCTTGTTTTTGATCACTCACATTCTTGTCCCGGGTCTGAGTTATGGTCTGTTCGTCGTGTTCTGCCCTTGTTCCTGTATTGCTTGTATATGTTATATGATATTTCGTCATATTCAATTTATGTTCTATGATATATAATAACAAATTTTCTTTAAGTAAGTGTAGGGATCTCACTTCCCTTATGATACTCCATCAATGTTCTTTTATAACACTTTGGGTATATACATACTATATCATTATTAGATCCTTGATTATTTTGATCAAACATTACTGTGTCATCTATATTTTGTATATTAATTTTAAACATGAAAATGTATATATTATAATTGTATTAATGATAATGGATTGTTATATTAGACTCAAATACTTAGGCATTGCATTCTCCATACACTACTTTGTATCATGACAATGTTCTAAATGAAATAAAGTTAAAATTATATAAAACAAGAACTTAAAATTTGGTACAAGACCGAAAAATAGTGGTGTCGTTTTACCAAGAGCGTGAGACTTGTGTGCATGCAGGTTAAACATTCATCATTTACCAGGCAAAAATTTGAGTAACAGTTATTTTTAAAATGTTTTCTCTAAGGGACACCCTATGTGTAAGTGCCCTGTAAGTGCGCTTTCTTGAAAAAGTAAAATGGTTACCCCATTTGTTTATTATTCCGTATTTTGAAGGATGGAGTTTTTACCTAACATATCGAAAATTGGAGAGAAGACAAACAGGTCGGACCTCCTTATTATCTGTTTTTGTTGATTGTTTCCGAAATTTTCCCATATAGTTCGTGTGGTAAATCAGGTTACATTTTGAGCCAAATTGTACTTCTTGAAACTATTTCCTCTCAAAAATGAATATAGTAAGTCACTTTTCTTTACTTTAAGAATCGTTATTAGCCCATATATCAACAATTTTAAAAGCAATTTGTGTTATTCAATAATTATGGCAAACACCGCCTACGAGGAAAATGATTGATGAGAATCCACATAATTAGCCTTCACAGAGCAGTTGCCACTTTGGGCGACTGACAGCTTACTGTGGAATCTCGGAATCGGATAGACGTATGACATCGCCCGATACACAAAATCGGTCCCAAAAAAAAAAAATAGTCGACGGAAGGAAATCGTATGGAAAGGGCATTTCCCATCATGCACTTTTCAAGGAAAGTGACGTCATCCCTGGGTCACCTATGACCAGTTAACAGACAATGTTTGATAAAAAAACATGTTAGGCCTTGGTATCTTGAAATAGGTCGGTCTGACTGCTTACACACTGGGCAATTTGTATCGTTAGAGTTAATACTGTGGGCCATAAAGATTCGCAGGCATGGATTAGCAGGCAACAAAAGGGGGGAGGGGGACCACCAAAACAAGGACAAGAACAAACCCAACATATGGTGGAGGGTGGAGAAGTAAGTAAACCGACGATAATCCGACCATCACTCAGTTGCGCCGACATTATGCCAAGATCGCGGACAAGTCAACATTTGGCCGACAGAATTTGCAAATGGGGGTGTCACACCACACCCCCCGTCTGGGGGGGGGGGCTGGCGGCGGGGGAGCGACGCCGATACTTAACGTTCCTTTTGCAAGTTATTGCCATTGACAGTATCCCATTTCTCATCAGCATATGTTAATGGGGCATTTGCGCGATCATTGATAGAGCCCAGTATGCTATTTAAGCATTTCCCATATTGTTCGGGCCCTACTTTCAGGACAATGAAGGTCATCCCGGAGTCACCTATATCGATGCAGCAGTGGTCGCGGCGGCGGCGGCGGCGCGATGATCTACCGTTCCATAAAAAAAAACTTCCCATCATGCCATTGTGGTCAAAAGTTTGCTATCAGAAGAAAGGTGCTATTTTTTCTCATTTCCCCGTGAAATTTCTTAGGGATTAGGATGTATGGTTCGAGTTATAAGCGAAACTATATGTCCCCATTTTGGTTCGGACCAATATAATTGGACAGAGTACTCGTTGGGGATTACAAAAAACTACGTTTTATTGGCGCACTTAGAAACGGGTTGAAATATCGGCGCTAAAATCAGAGACGTTAATAACTAAGTCTTGCTAACATTACAGATGGCGTTTGGTGTGAAGGTGCATTCTATCGGGTACATCTCTTTTAAGTATAATTTTTAAGGAAAAGAGTCATCCCGGAGTCATATCGATGCATAGCCGTGGCAGCGGCGTCGGCGGCGCGGCGGCTGCGCGCTGCTCTACCGTTCCCATCATGCAATTTACTGTTAACATTGACAGTATACCCTATTTTACCACCATCAAGTATTATTTAACACGTGTTTAAATAAATCGTTGACTAGTAAAATAAGTATTTTCTAAACCCAAACAAGGGTGAAGATTAGTTGTTATTTAGAGAGTTTCTATGCAAACAACATTAAAATTCCACCAACAAACGCCATGCTTATAATATTTTTAATCATTTCTAACACGTAACTTCTATATGTTAACATGTCAACCAACAACTAGGGTTAAGCATGAGTCGATTCTTTAAAGGGGGGATCGGTCCCAATTAAAGTATTTTCCCTTCTTAACGCAATGACCGAACACAGGACTTTCATCTAACATGTCAACAAACGAGGGTGAATGAGTCGTCTTAAAGGGGAAGGTCCGATATAAGTATACTTATTCCCGCGATTGATGACGAACGTAACTATTATTATTAACATGGGTTCTCTATTTAATCATTTCTAACACATACTCTATATTTAACATGTCACACACAACAGGTGAAGATGAGTCGTTATTTAAAGGGGAAGGTCCGATGTAAGTATATAAAACTTCTAACGCAATTGATGACGGACCAAACTCTATCATTTAAGATGTTTTCTAAATAACATATCTCTCAAAATGGAGTACATTTTCGATCAAAAAATCTAAAACCATTGACAGTATCCCATTTCCCACCATCAATATATTTAACATGTTTTTTTAAAAAACTACTCGTACATATTTCTCAACACACAAGGGTGAAGATTAGTCGTTATTCTTTAAATTGATTTCACCCGTAAACAAACATTTTTAAAACTCCACGCAAGACCATGCTCTGTGACATCTTTTTAATCATTTCTAACATTTAAAGCGGCACTGGACATTTTCACAAAATATGATGAAATCTCATTGGGCTCAAATGACTAGTCTATAGTAGGCCATTGGAAGAACAGAGATATATTTTACACATAAAAAATAACATAACCCAAACAGTAGGGACAGTTGATATGAGGATAAAGACATCAGGAATTTGTAGGCCAACTGTAAGTTTTATAACTTAATCAACAAATGTATAAAATGAATATTGTGACTTCGACTCACTGAATTAAAACCACAAAGGTCTCATGGTTATAGACCATTCAAACAGTGTGCATAGTGGGAACATGCGTACGGGTCCCCGTGCGTGTCTGTGTTAAACGCCAGTTTGTCATCTGTCTGACTTTAAACGCGGACGGCCCGGACACGTCTTAAATTTACAAATCGTTCTCGTTAACCTAAGGAAGCTGATCGGTCTTAATTATTGCGGGTGAGGGCTTTTGTATATAAAAGCCCTTACAGCCATGGCAAAAATATCGCTTTTGAAAATCTGAGGGCGCCACTCTTCACCTGTTTTGTATTTTTTCTCAATTCAAACAATAGACGAAAGGGAAGTGAGTCGTTCTTTAAATTTACCCCTTTTAATGAAATCCTATGTTTTAAGGTAAGAGCAAACTCCAAAAAGCCTAGGTTGTAATTTTTAAGAGAAGACACAATAGCTCTGTATATTTTTAATAATTATCCTTTTAACGCAATTTAAACGAATTCGCTCTAATCATAAAAAGTTTCTAAATAACATTATTTTCTCAACAAACAAGGGTGAAGATGATTCGTTCCTTAAGGAGGATGGCCCGATTTAAGTTGTTATGACGTTCTCGTAGAGTCAAAGGTCCAGGAAATACCTTTCAAACACAAAATACAATGCATGAGCTTCGTGCACAAATGATCTGCATTTTCTACAATTATAACAGATATTTAAGATTTGTAATTGACCTTGCGTTTTTAAGAATTTGGTTATGTCCAAAAGCAATATTACCTTATCAAAATACACACAATTAGTTTTTCCTATTGTCCCCCAAAAATGTCCACTAATACACAAGAAGCGTGGCAGTTCAACGATGGTATGTCCTCAAAGCGGAAGACTCAAAATGACAGCGCATAACTTCACATAAATATCCATGGGTTATTATTCCCATGCGAATCGTATCAGTCTGCAGATTTCAAATTTGTCCAGAAACGACAAGGCTTAAATAAGTCCCTCGACGACACTAATTATTCTCAGTGCCAAGACAACACCACGAGATTTCTATCTGTCCACAAATTTGGAATTCCTATTTTGATTCCTGCACTTTTGGCTTCAACGACGACCAGTAGAATAATTGACACGACTTTGGCAACATGGAATTACAAATCCTCGGCACTAGGTACTTTCCAGGTCTGCTACACATTGCAGATTAGAATTAGCTATAACTTCTAGCTACTTGTTTACTAGAGGATGCTGGCCTCGAGACTTAACTCAATCTCCATTATATACTGACTTCACAAAGTTCCAAGTCTTAAAATAGACATTCCCACAGCATCATGCATAAACATAACCTTGCACTAGCTGACCAATTTGAATTCACCTAAATCATCTGAATTACATCACTTCCCATATATAACTTTATGGGGGAATCCCCCAGATCATGCAATGTTTTGATCTTAAAGCATAAACAAGTTGACTCAGTTACTAAGTTTACATCTTGGGGAACTCCCCACTTCCCCTATTGTGCTATCTAACAGGTGCACCTTGTACAAACAACACTAGGGATATTCCCCTTTCTCTCTTTTATAGTAAACAAAGTACTTTTCCCGTGAGAAATCTTTTCTCAAATAAAATTGAGAAAATAATATTTTTAAAAGTTTAATCAGAAAAATGGAGGCTATATAACAAAGTGTATACAATTTTTAATCTGGATTGATTTGCCTTCACCCTAAAACCCCATCTGTAAAGTTTCGCGCCGTTATATTTAAAATTTCAATCTGTTTAGATGAGAGCTAGAAACGTGATTTTGCGAGCCCCATAGAGTACTGTGTAAAATTAATATTGGTCGACCAAAATGGAGTACTTTTTCGCTCATAACTTCCAAACCAAACATTCTTTAGCCCTAAGATTTCACAGGGTACATGAGAAAAAACCCTTATCATTTAACATGGTTGTTTGAAATAACTAACATATTTTCTCAACAAACAAGGGTGAAAATGAATCGTTCTTTAAAGGGAAAGTTCCGATTTAATCATCTAACATGTTTTCTAAATAACATATTTACTCAACAAACAAGGGTGAAGATGATTCGTTCTTTAAAGGAGGATGGCCCGATTTAAGTGTATAAAATTTTTAATCTGGATTGATTTGCCTTCACCCTAAAACCCCATCTGTAAAGTTTCGCGCCGTTATATTTCAAATTTCAATCTGTTTAGATGAGAGCTAGAAACGTGATTTTGTGAACCCCATAGAGTACTGTGTAAAATTAATATTGGTCGACCAAAATGGAGTACTTTTTCGCTCTTAACTTCCAAACCAAACATCCTTTAGCCCTAAGATTTCACAGGGTACATGAGAAAAAAAACCTTATCATTTAACATGGTTGTTTTAAATAACTAACATATTTTCTCAACAAACAAGGGTGACGATGAGCCCGGGACGATGAGTCGTTCTTTAAAGGGAAAGTTCCGATTTAAGTATATAAAACTTCTTAACGCACATGACGAACACAAACTCGTATCATTTACTTCCAAATCAAACAATAAGCCAATTCTAATCAGTTTATCCTTCTTAACGCAATTGACGAAAACAAACTCTAGCCATTTAACATGTTTACTAAATAACATATTTACTCAACAAACAAGG
>JAMKCH010050350.1:0-55698 GCA_023653785.1 Ophioderma brevispina
AAGAGCTTATTCTTGTATTGTTTTATAATAGTAAAACGATTATAGTAGCCGTAACAATTATTTTCCTTGCCGCGATCACGCACGGCCCGACCAGCTGTAAGGTGTTTCTTTGAAATTGGTCAAGACGTAAAATGATCGGCATAGGCAACAACTTTCATAAGGCACGGAGTCAGTCAGTCAGTCAGTTACACGGATTTGCTCATACTGGCTGGTCTCCGCCCAGCAAAAATACGGCGCATTTTATGCCAGTTTACACGGCGGCCTTTGGGAATCATCACCACAAAATGGCCGCTCTATAACTTCCCCGTGACGTCAGCGTAGACAGCCCTATAGTATTCGATTGTTATGACGAACTTTTAATAAGAAATCTCTTATTTTAATGAAAATTCCTGAATGGTTTTGTTTACTCACTTCAGAATTCAGAAGTAAGTTATCGTTTAACCCTCGTCTACCGAAGGGGGGGGGGGTGGTTACCACCCCCTTCAGGTTTTTTCCCCGGCTTGCTAAAAAACCCTTTTTGGTGCCAAATTATTTTATGTAATTGTCAATTGACATGTTCCGCTCCTTTTCATCCAAAAACAAACATCCACCGGGGTATAGGTAAGATACAGGGTGATCCCAAAGTGATGGATAGGGGGGTGGTAACCACCCCCCCCCCCTTCGGAAGAGAAGTACCAACATGCCTAACACAACACAGGAACATCAATGACACTTGGTTTTGGTACCAATAGATAGCTATGGTCCTCCTCTTTCCATTGATACCAAATTTAGTACCAACATGCCTAGCATTACGTCTCAATGACGTCATAAAGTTCACATGTCAGCAAAAATGCCATTTCCATAGACACACACAGTGAAAAATTCAATTTTTCGCCAAAAAGGCTTGGAAAATCAGATTTTCATGCGGTTTTTGACTCTACTTGATGGGAAATGACTAGTTTTATATAATGACAGCATTTTAGAGCTATAATAAGGTGTTTGAGTCGTTAAAATTGCGAAATATCAATTTTCCACCCTATATTCAGAATTTTCGGACTTTCCCCAACATATGACGTCATGGTGACGTCATAATGGGGATGTTGGTACTTATTTCGGTACCAATGGAAAGAAGAAACTCTAGGCTATCCTTTGGTACCAAATTACAGGAATCGGGTGTTCAGTAACGAAAATCACAGGGGGGTGGTAACCACCCCCCCCCCCCCTCGGGAGTTTTGTTACAAAAAATGGCTCAGGTAGACGAGGGCTAATGTCTCTTTAAGTTTGTAACAATTGCAAATAAAAGTCTAGACATACCTTGTTTTAGTCATGAATCTATTTAAACCAATTACCTGCACATGAACATTAACTTTGAACATGTTTTTAATTGCTAATAAGAGACACAGTCAAGGGTGTACACTGTCACTGAATTACTGTTTGACGAACGTTAAAGGGGCGTTCCGTAATTTTGACACCTTTTTATTTACGTTTTGTATCGTCTCTTGTAAGCAGAGCGGCACAATGGGAGTAATTTGGTAGTGTGTGCGTGTAGGTGTGTGTGATGGTGTGTGTGTGTGTGTGTTTGCCTGTGTGTGATATTTTCTTTTTATGACAGAAATGCATGTATTTTTTTACCGAATGATGCTGAAATCGTTATTTTAATTTATAATAGTTCGTCCGTGTGAAAACCTTATTTCTGTCAGTCTGGTTGACCTCTTCTTTACTACGTGAATCAAAAAAAAAATTGTGCAAGGATTAAAGATGATCTTGACCTTAATGCAATCACTATATCATAGATTTGTTGTTTTTATAAAACACATCTAATATACTTCCAAATGTTGAAAAAATGAAAGAAATCGATTAAATAATAAGCCAGATATGACCAATTTTGTAAGCACACCACTTTTTTCGCCATTCCTATGGGATTTACACACATTAAACTTGTGTTTGTGAGAATGTACAATATCAATTTCATGATGCCTTTGTCAAGTTAATGCTACATTTTCTTGATTATTTCAACTACGGATTAATCAATGAATTTATTTATACCAATGTTCCAACTGATATGACGAATCCAAACACCAATTCACCTGTTGCAGAGCAAGAAAACACGATCTTCCCATTGTTTAGGATATTGCAAAGAGTTTAGTCCCTTTAATTGGCATAACTTGTATCTATACCTGGATCAGAGTAGTAGTGTTGAAACCGTTTTCATTTACACATCAGGGTTAATTGGTTGAGATTTTGTGTGAACATTAAATTCTTTTTGAAGATCAATAAAGGAGATTATGGCTATTCATAGATCAATTAAACAAAAAAGCATGGGTCATCATTACTTTCATAATGCTATGCCCCGTATATTATCGTACATTGACGTATTCTCTCGCTTAACTGTGGAAATCCCATTGGAATGGAGGAAAAAGAGGTGTGCTTACAAAATTGGTCATATCTGGCTTATTTTTTAATCGTTTTCTTTCATTTTTTCAACATTTGGAAGTATATTAGATTTGCTTTATTAAAACAACAACAAATCTACGATTCCGTGTTCTTATCAAGGTCAAAGTCATCTGCAACCCTTGCACAATTTTTTTTGATTCACGTAGTATAGGATAGCTGAGATTGTCAATCTGGGGCTAAAAGTACCTACATTTTCCCTCATTTCTATTCTACACGAACTCATAATTATATGGTGCGCACTCCGGTATGGTAGGCATGGATCGTTAAAATAACTTTTACTGTGGGAAAAGCAAACCTTTAATGATCTTTCTCCAAAGAGTTATATGAGAAAAGAGAAAACAGCTCTGTGTGTGTGGGGCGGTGTACTTGTATGACAAATATACTAGATATTTTCCGAGGACCTAACACACACAAAAATTCATTCGAACAAAGTTCTTCGGAAAGAACTCTTTTCTTCTCGGCAGTGTATTCCGTTTGAACAATAGGTGGTTCTTTTGATGCATTCAAATGTATATACCATGTTCAAAAATGTGTGTGTGTGTGTGTGTGTATCGGACTCATACGCTTCTACTCATATCGGACTCATACTCTTCATAGCTCTCGCACAAGCTGGACACAGTATTCAACGAGACCACGATAACCATTACTGGCTGCCATCGTCCCACTCCATCTGAATTTCTACGAGTGCTTTCAGGCATTGCATCTCCAGTGCTTCGGAGAGATCATCACACACAGAAACTGGTGAATAAGGCTCTTTTGGACAAGAAGTACCTTCTGCATAATACTGTCAAGAATCACACCAGCTCAGCAGACAGAGACTGCGCTCTCGTCGACCTTTCTGTAGACGTGCTGCTAAACTCTCCAGCTCCCCATTCAACATCTTACAGATACCCCCAAGACCAGAACAATTCACTATCACACCTATGACAGAACTCCCACCCGGTAGCAATCTTCTACGTAAGGAATGGGTCACCTTTAACGGGACTCGCACAGGAGTCGGTCGTTTCAACAGCATGCAGCGTTGGGGGCTGTGACCATCTCCAGCCTGCCAATATGACTCTCCATCACAGACCGCGGATCACATTCTCAATGAGTGCCCTACCTTTCGTCCACCGGTGCATATAGACTTCTCAAGCCCCAACCAATCAACAGTGAGCTGGCTCAACTAAATTCAACACATTTAGCTGCTGCCTCATACGCAAGAAGAGGAGGATACTCTTGTACCCATTGATCAGTTAAAACACTTACAGTGATCCACCCGAAAGAGTTAAAATTTTGAATTTTGCAGGGATACCTTAAAAGTAAAGGATACGTCTGTAGTATTGTCATAAATTGTCTTTTCTAACTGAAAATGAAAATGACAGTAATGACTAAAATATCTGATTTCGTCTTTATCAGGTTGCTTCTGATATTATCATTTGCAGGGGATATTATTTAGGATACCTATCCTTGTTACAAACATGCAAAAGTCAGATTTTGGTGGATTTTTTTTCGATTTTCCAATTTAGCAAATCACTGATGTTGCCTTTAACTTCATACTCGGTCAGAAGAACCACTGGCCCAATGGCCCAAGACACAAATTGGGTTTACTTAGATTGACCCCTGATGACTTTTGTTTATCAGAAACTGAAATGGCACACGATACATACCGTCGTTTGACAGGAAAACTTCGTATGTGCATTTGACCTCTAAAATCAAAACCTCATGATAAAGGGCCAATGACAAAACCCCGTATGTAGCAAATTCGTGTTGAAATTATCAGGAGACACAAATAAATAGCGCTTTATTGAAAACAGTTAATTTTATAACGCACAAAGAGAAGTCATTTTTGTAGTTTTAATGATGCAGATGCGGAATCTTTTTTGAAATGAACTACTGTTTGATCCACTGTTATTTTGGCCTCAAATTAGTAGTAGGGTTTTAAACGAGAATCCCATTCTAGAAGTTTGGGGAAGAAGGTTTGAAGATGTTTTTCTATAGTTTGAGGAGTGCTGAATCACAATTTTTGGGTCCAACCTCTGGGAAATGTGGGGAACTTAAATAAGGGGGTAAAATTAGTACAGGGGTAAATTTTGAAATCAAGTCAAATTGTGTTTAAATGTACAGCAATGTATTTGTCTCATTATAAGGATTAAAAAAAGGTATAGTTTGTCTAGGTTCTGACCTTTAGTTAAACAAGTACAGCCCTATTAAGGTTCAAGGTCATCCTGGGGATAAATGTTACCCAGTGCTCCGATTTTGTTGAAACCGGTGTCAAATTGTTCGTCTTGCCTTATTTTACAATGTTTAGCATTTGGTTTCGTAATTTGTGAGCAAAATGTAGCAAGGGTCTACATGGTCTATAGGGGTCACCATAACTCAAATTGTATACAGAGCTGCCACCCAAAGAATTGAAATGCATTTTCTGCCTCATGACGACCACGTTAATAATTTGACACCGGTTTCAACAAAATCTGAGCACTGGATTTTGTTTTTGCCCAGAATGACCTTGAACCTTTTCAGGGCTGTAGCCATGTAATTAAAGGTAGGAACCTATACAAACTATACCTTTTATAATCCTTATAATGATTCAGTACCCTTCAAACTATAGAAAAACATCTTCAAACCTTCTTCCCCAAATTTCTAGAATGGGATTCTCGTTTATAACCCTATTATAGGTGACCAAAGGTAACACATATGAGATTTTAGTTACGGGGCCAACGTTTTCATATGAGGTTTTTGCATTTGACTTTTGAAGTTACAAAATGAGGTATTTCCTGTCCAGCGACGATACGTTCCAGCGGCGCTGTATACGCTTTAGTGTTATGAGGAAACATTTGCATTATTGTTCTCCCGGGCGAATGTGTTGATTACAAAATATTGAAGTTCTTGCAAAGAAGATCGAATCCACCACTGCTTTCTAATGTAAAAGAACTAAAACGCACTCACACTTGAAGAGCTTGTGGAGGGACACTTCTTTCGAAATGAAGTTCAGTCTTTTCAGAGCAAAAGAGTAGAAAATTACTCCGGGAAGAAGATTGACTTTTAGCTCTTTTATATTTAGAGAGTAAGAGTTGACATATATATGTTGGGCGTACGTTAGGGCGAACGTTTTTAGTAATAAGTGGTTAACATGAACTTGAACAAATGGTATAAAACATTATATCATTTATATGCAAGTGATTTCCTAACCACCTGCGGGAGTAACCGCAGACAATGTTATCCGTCTTTGTCAACATTGAGTATTCAATTCAAATACAATAAGCAATATGTTATATTAAATGACATTTAAGCTTCCTTTGTGATCAATTTCAAAATACCCGGAGTAGTATAGGTTTTTTAATTTTTCAATTCTGAAACTCAGACAAAAAAATCATATTCAAAAGGCCATCCCATTGACTCTGTTTTATTTTTCCTCTCCTTCTTCTTCCTTTTATCTTTTTTAACGCTTTTCAAATAGCATAGCAAATTCTAGGCCAATGACACTCTGTATAAAAAAAGGCATTTCTGGGAAACTTAATCCCATGATCCCCAGCAAATTACCACTTTGAAGAATTATGACGTCCACGTATCACACAATAAATATTGAAAAAACCAAAGTGTTTTGTTTCGGGAAATAAACCTAATCCTAAAGTTGCCTTTTTGCAAATAGGTAGGTACTTATGTTGTCTGGTTGCTTTGTTATCTGTGATTTTGCGTTAGTTTTTTTAATGGAGCACGCTGGTCTGGATGCAAAACATATGCGAGATCAAGTGATGCTTGAGAGAAATTCGGGTACGAAAAACCTCCCTTTAAGTGACCCCAATTTTCGTATGATGGTTTTTCTCAAGTGGAAGGAATAATTAAGGGGGGATACCAAAACATCTCGTCCTGTATAACACAACTCAAAAGTGTGCGCAAAATGGGCCAAAAAAAACAGTACGTATTAGCTAGTGTGGTCAGCCACACTTGGCTTGTGTGGGTGTTTTCGTTTATAATATTCAAAGGAAAATATTTAATTAGAGTACTGAGAAAAATATGACCTTTCTTTTGATACCAAAATCTTAATTTGGTAAAGTTGTGGAACGAGGTTGGTCGATCGGGTTACTTACCTTTAAGTCATTTCACTTAAGTGGACCATTGGTCACATCTATCAAAATATAGTCATATATTTATGCGTTGCATCTTTTAAGAATATTTTGCAAATTCCAATTGGTATGTGTTGTGAAACCAAATATATGAAAAAACCAAAAAAATTGAATGCGTTATTGACCCATTTCTAAGCTATATAATTGATTGATTTCTCTTCGTGGAAAAAAAAAGCTATCCTATTAACAGTCACTATAGCGATTCTAGGGGGAAAAGCAGGGTGTTTTCAACATAACACAGCACATTCCTAAGGGAACGACCTTTCAAGGACAAAAGTGCTCTCTGGGAAACTTGAGTCAAGATCAATAGCAAATAATCATTTTGAAGAATGGATGATGTCTACCTTTACCCAAGTAGTGCCATTATGGTGGGTAATCCGTAGGAATTTCATGCTAAAAATGATATTGGTTTAGTGTGGGTTTTTCGATAAGGACGGTGAATGTCAGAAAATGATGGGGTTTAAATTTTCAGACTTATTTCCCCCTTGCTCTAGGGGGTAAATGTTACTACATGTATTACCTGGGTTCCAACATTTCGTTAAAGCGGGTTATAGCCCCGTAATCGTTCAGGTCATCCTGGGGGTAAATGCATCAGTTGTGGTTGAAAGTGGTATCAAACGATTCCTCTTGTCATATGAGCAGAAAATGCTTTTACATAATTTGTTGATAGCAACAATTGCAACATCTAGGGAAAAGTTGGTGACCTCTATAGACCATGTATTCCTTTGATACAGTTGCCTTGTAATTATACAACCAAATGGCATACACTGAAAAATATAGACATTTTGGAGCTATAAGACATTACGTTGTCGTGTAGTAGATTTCATGGGTTTTCATGCAGCCTCTTAAAAAAAATTCAACATGATTTTTAGAATCTCTGGGACATCTCCTTAAAGATATCGATTACCAAAAATAAAATATTGTCCCACGTATCAGTCGTAGAAAGTGATTGCCTTCACATAAGCAATCAGAAAATATGTAATTTGGTAATTAAAAAAAAAAAAAAAAAAAAAAAAAAAAAAAAAAATTACAGTCAATTATTGACGGAGGTAGTGTCCTGAAGTTAAGAATAATTTCTGTTATAATTTTCAACATGTGTCTTCTAATTTCCGACCTTATCCCTATTTTCTCTCGAGCCTCGGTCCTATAGACGTTACATTGTTATGTCATTCCTCATTCATATGCTACTGCATTATCATGTATCAGTACATGTTCAATTCCAAACTTATCTCTAATTCAAAAACGGCTGGTACTTGTGTATGTGTGGATCTGGTATATTTACAGCCTATATTCCCATGTAGAAACCTTATGGACGGGGCTATGGACCCTTACCCCCCCTCTATTGTAAATAACGGGGTGTCCATATTGCCGACGCATGGGAGTAAATATAGACCCTTTCCCCTCCAAAAGGTTACAACCTATCTTTTTTTATTTGGTTAGAGATGAATGAATATCCTTTGGTCTATACCTACCTAGAACAAAGATTTCAATTGATAAGATCATTCGTTAAAGAATAAAATAAATTCTTGAAATTACGATCTTCCTTCAAGGGGTCCCTATTACTACTCCCCTTCCCAAAATGTTCCGACCTGGTCTTTGTAATCAATAACAGTGCTGTATCAAACTAAACATTCGTTTTTCTTGATAAATGATTACACACAGATATAAGATATTAACCATTGCAACAGCACATTGCAACCTCATAGACTCCCCACTAATTGTTTTTAAAGTTATTTCTGGCTCATTGTTTCGTCGCCTTTTATTGACACACTGTATATTCACTACACGTGCCCTCATGAAATTAAAGCATGGAAATACAATATGAGATCATTGATGTTTTTAATAAATGCGACGCGTTTAAATGGTCGAATGGGCCACTACGAGCAGCTGCGAGTAATACAGTCTTGGTGGGGTGGGATGCGAAGGTAGATCTTTTCTAGAGAGCGACGTGTTGTTTCAAACAACAATCGCGTGGAATCGTTTGGAAGATTTCATTTGTGGAAGTTCGAAATCACAACTCACTTTTGCAGTTGACGATTCACTTCAGTCGTGGACGCAATTCTTCACTGTTTTGGAAGGTATTTGTTTTTGAATTTATCATCTATACTTTGTAGGTAGCCAAATATAAGGAATCCTCGGTCATGTAGAATATGCCATTACATGGTAGAATGATCACACTCTATCTTCTACTCACACGTCACCCCCCCCAACCCCCCACCCCCCCCCCCCCCCACCCCATAGGGTCGCTTACCAGTGAGATTCAGAAATTCGGTGGTGACCATAACCTCGTCTGTTTCCCTTAAATAAAACCACCAAACAACAGACGTGAAAATTCCCATTGATTCCGACATTTTCTTTTTCATGCGCATTTCGTAATAATTAAATTCCCCGTACCAATTAAAACTAAAATGGTTCTCGCTCATAGAAGCGTTCGGCAATGGGTACGTGCAAAAACACCCTCACTTGTTGTGAAAATGTTTGGCACCCTATTCACTCCTTCCCACCAAATCTTATGCATCTTTGACTGATTTACGATTCTACATCGTCGGATTCCAAAACAATGGGTGTCTATTAGTTATCAGGTCCGCACATGTTAGAGTTTGGTTGAGATTCACAAGCAAACCTGGCCCTATTATACAGAGTGACCTTAATAAACTTTACCCAAAATGAAAGTGATGTTTTTCCACTTTTTTAAATTTGATCTCTGTGGGATTTTATTTTATCATAAGATGGGTAAATTTGACATCTTGCCTGAAAACAAAGTTCACTTTGTTGAGTGGTTTTTCAAGATATGGTCCACCGAACAATGACTCCAGTCAAACCGACTTGTGCACGGAAGCATCATTTTCCCTAATGCACATCGAGCATATCGTGTCCTTAAGACATTTAAAATTCCGGCGGCGGTCAATTCTTGGATTTGTTCACTATGGCGCTTTAAAAGTTTGACATAATCTCTGAAACTCTCCAAACCCCCCAAAATAAAAGACTATCATTCATGGTTCTAACCTTTTTAGATAAACATTATAATTCCGTGGCAGCCATGTTGGATTATGGCGTCTCCAGGGCGCCTTTCTTGGCGCCCATCACTCAAAATAGAATATGATATAGGCAACATCTCGCAAATTTTTCTTTTGGAAAAACTAACCAACACGACCTATAATGCCCTATCAACCCTAACTATTACTAGCAACTTTGTCATTTTACATACTGTGGGAGTATTAAAAGCGGAATCGTTTACGTGAAATTAATTCAAAGTTGATAAGGACAGATGTCGAAAATTGTATTTTTTCTCCACTTTCTGGCAATATAGTTTCAATATGATGTGACTTATTTCCAAAAATCATAATGTCTGTTGTGTGAGTTGGTTTTATCCTGGGTATTATCAAGGTACATATCTAATATTCATTGACACAGTTTTTTGATTCTGGCTAATAATTGTAAATTTGTATCAAGGTGTTGTTGAGATTTTTGCATTTTGGCTGGCCATATTGGCTGACATCGTCAAAGCAGTTTAAAGGTATGGAATGTGTTACTATGTCCCATTGAAATAACATATACATATATATTTCGTATATGTTTAAACCTATATATTTCTAAGATTTTCTAAAATTATGTTTTTGGGCAGCCAATTTTGAACTTGACGTATCTATGTGACAAGTGTCAGAAATGAATGATTGGATGCCGCTGAGATTTCTATATTTACCGATTAGTGGCTGATTATATATGTGTAGCTAGTCGTAACTTTGGATTTTTTTACGATGTGGATGGAAGACACTTTCAGCCCATACTTTCAGCAGTTTTCGGCGCTTTTCATGTGAATAAACCTTTTTTGGGCTCCCCGCCCTAAATGAGGGGTACATCATTGGTCTAGTTTTTTGTGCATTTTTGAATAGCAACTGGAAAAATATTTAACAAAGTTTGAAAGAGTGTTTTTTCTGTACATTTGGTATACTTCTTTACATATCAACTACTATCTCCATGGGCCTTTCAAACTGTAAGATGTTCGTTACGTCACTCAAATGAACAATTCATTTCTTTTCGCAGTTCTACTTCCATAAAATGGATGTCGTCAAAATTCATGTATTTATTCTTAGCCAATTTTATTTTTCCCTTTCAATTGCAGCAAAGCGTATAATTTTATCATTTTAATAAACGCAAACGAATGAGAAATCTATTAGAAATTTCACAATTTTGTACCTAAAAACATTTCTCAGCTTAATCCTTTTAAGCTGGGGAGTTTTTTGATGGAAGCTTTACAAATATTCAGAACTTTCAATTTTGAAATATGTGAAATCATCTGTTGCACGTTTACAAGTTTGCAACAGAACGTTGTCGTAGTCAGCTTTTTTTTTTCAGGGGGGGCAAAGGGGGGCACTAATATTTTCAGGGGAAAGCATATATAAATTTGTTAGATAGGAATATGTGCCTAGTAATCAATATTTTTCAGGGCCAGGGGGCAAGATTCCCCACAGGGGGGGCAGCTCCCCCTCTGCTACTCAAGTGAACATGAACGATTGTCCCCCTAAACAACAGACCCTATATTTTTAGCAACCGGAAGACCTTTATACGTGACGAGGAGGTGTCCTAATGGATCCAATGGGTTTTGCGATGCTGATTTACGGATAAGCCTATTGAGGTGGAATTTTCCACAAAACTGTGCATTGTGGGATGGACTCAAAACTCTCTGGGTTACCCTCGACTGACTGACAGTCACATTGTTGGTATTTTCCTTAACATGTTTAGAATTCACAAGACTTTTTGGCAAGGGTCAACAAGGGCGATGCTGAAGTTTACATCAAAAGATTCCAGTTCACTATACTTGTGTACCGTTGAACGAAGATTCCCTTGAGGTGGTCAAGGAAATATTAATAAAGGACGACACCTGCAAATAACGGACATATCTAAAAATTGTCACCCTCCTTGAATTATGTTTGACAAGAACCTATTTCAACTTTGTCAAGGAACCTGTGGGTGTGAGATGGGTCTGACAGCCACCTCAGTATTTCCAATTCTTTAACCTGGACATTTTGAGCAAAAATGATGAACATTGATGAGCTATGCTCTGCTCAGAGTTTAACTCCGTAAAGTAATTTTACTCTATTCACTGTCCATCACACAACTGTTGTTCGACCCTTACAAGACCAAGGTCACCGCAGATCATTGATTGACCGTTACGCACGCGTTGAATCTATTAGAGAAGTTTAGATGCCATGCGCGAGACGTGAACTTGTTCTTCGATTGTTGTGGAATTTGTTTCGTTGCGTGGCTCACAAAAACCAACAGTGATGTGAAAATTCCATTACAAAATCAGAGAGATATTTTCCATGTTATCATCATGGGTCAGGTGCCATACGCGACGCGTGTCCTGACAATTTTTAAATTGATCCAATCATGCTGGAAAATATACTACGTTATTTGTCTAACCATAAGGATTCCAAAATTAATAATTTGCACTATCTACAGCCTATTCGGAGTTCACGGTTAAAAACAGCACACATCAATAAAAAAAAGGATCAATTTAGTTGCACAGGGCGTTAAATTTTTAAGTTTAACATTAATGAAGTCACATGGGATCTGGAGACTGAGGGGCGCTAAATTATTTTGCAATATTAGTCATTTTCTTTAATTTTTAAAGTGGTTTTAATTGAATTTTAACAACTAATAAAAAAAAATACATCAGTTAATCAACAGCAGTGTAGTAATCTTCACGAAAAATGCATTTTAGCTACAAAATAATTTGTAAAAGAGATTCTAGCAGCAAATTCGTCAGTCCGCCCCTGTTAATATTGCACTTTTCTTTTGAGATGGGATAACGAATACCTTGAGAAAGGACAGACTTCTGAGCTGACTATAATACCTTTTTCACTGTGTACAAACATTACTCTGCGGACTGAAATTGGTTTGATGTTTACAAACGAAGTTTTGACCCACTTCTCGATATCTGATTTAGCTGTACTTTTGAGGATAGTTGAACGAATAGTATTTGGTATTGTGTTGTCATATTCAGGCCTAGGTTGTATGTTGCTATTTGACAAATTTGTAGGTTTGTGCATTTTAATCATTTCATGGAAATTTTCAAGGTTGTGAGTGCGTGTTGCAGTCAAATGGTAGTTTAGCTTGTTCAAGGCGCTCTACAATTTTCACGGATCATGGAAGGTGATCCTGAGAAATATAAAGGACATCTATTATTCCGTAATTCTGCTGTAATTTTGACCCTTTTGCGGTAGATTCATTCAAATGAATCGAAACAAGCCTAGTTTTTGCTGTTATTTTTAGATGACTTTCCAAATAACATGCAAGCATTAGGGACGCCATCTCTAAAGCCACTGACATATGTGATATAACTTACACAGAATTGGCCAGTGTCGAAAGGGTTAAGAATGATAAGAATGCATGTGTACAAGTGAAGTTATATCAACATATAATTAGAAGCGATATCTTTGTTGACATTTAAAAAAAGTAAGAAGCAGTTATTTGCTTAAAGGCACTATCAGTGATCCAGCCGAAAGAGTCAAAATATTAAAAACTTGCAAGAGTCGCTTAGAAGTGAAGGATAGGCCCCCAAAGTTATTTTTCCAAAGGAAAATTGACAAAAAGGAAAGAGCGGTGTTCCAAGATATGAATCCCCATTCAATTACGTGTAATAGTAAGTGTCCGTACGGACAGTAACGACTAAAATAACCGATTTTGTCCTTAATAGGTTGCTTTTGGTATTATTATTTGTAGGTTATGTCAGGATACCAATACTTGTTGCAAACATACAAAAATCTGATTTTTTTGATGATTTTTTTTCGATTTTCTCATTTAACAAATCATTCATAGTGCCTTTAATTTACCAAAACCTAAAATAGCTGTGAACTGTTCAATTAAGCAGCTAGCAAATTTCTCTCACTGTTTGATCGACATCAATAAGTCCTATAAATACATCACCAAATTGATAGAAAATGACATGGGATCAACCTCAACAAAGCTGACATAATAGAGAAAATTATGTACAGTCATGCAATATGAGTGATTTAGGAAGTATATATGATTGTGCAATTTGAGATGCAACCATGTGTTTTATTATTTATGTATATCATTTGTATTGATTGATCAGACTATTATATACATGACTGATTTATGGTTTCCGATTATTCAGTTTTGTTGAGACGTTACTCATTTGGCCGTGTTCTTTTTTACAACCATACATTAGATATGTTAATCTGAAGTTTTTGTCTTTCTAAACTATCAACTAAATGATGCTATATTCACTATCATTTCAAGCCATCAGAATTTTGGTATCGAGGTCCTCTACTAAGAATAAAATAAATGGTGCAAATCATAAGCAACCACGTGATGATTACCCAGACAGCGATATCACTTGAGACAAAAGGTTATACACCACTAACCTGGCTGCCGTAAGGATCAAAAATCTTGAGTGGACAACAAGACATTTGAAAAGAATGCTTTGAAATGTCTGCAAATGGACTAGTTATTTTTTCTCCAACTAAGTGGCATTTAGACAGTAAATTTGAGGCAATTTACTCCGGTTATTTGGTTATTTTAGCTTGTACTTTGGTGTGGTATTGTTGTATTGTTGTAAATGTGAAAGAAACATGCTCAAAGTTGTCATTCTTCCATAGACTACTGTGAACAAGTGAGTTTGTAGTGTATAGCCAAAAGGTAGTTTGAAGAAGATATACGTTTTATTGGTTCGCTGCTTTGCTGAAAGGCTGTGAAGTGATCTTGCTTTAAAGAGACACTGGCACATTTGAAAAATAGTGCGCCCTCAAGATTTTTCAAAATCGATATTTTTGCATGGTTGTAAGGCTTTTATATACAAAAGTCCTCACCCGAAATGATTAAGACCAAATCAGCTTCCTTATGGGTAAACAAAACGATTTCATAATTTAACGTCGCCGGCGACGCTAAATTCAGCAGACGACGAAAATGGCGTTTAACACAAGAACACGACGCCGTATGCATGTTTCCCACGCTATGCACACTGTTTGATCGGTCTATAACCTTTGTGGTTTTAATATCAGTGAGTACGAGTCAAAAATATTCATGTAATATACACATTTGTTGATTAAAGTTATGGAAAACTTACAAGTTGGCCTACAAATTACCTGGATGTCTTTATCCTCATATCAATGTCCCTATCTGTTTTGGGGTATGCTATTTTTATGTGTAAAATATATATCTGTTCTTCCAATGGCCTAGACTATCATTTGAGAGCAAATTGAAGGATATTTCATATTTTGTGAAAATGTGCCAGTGCCGCTTTAAATACACACAAAAAGCAAAATAACAGGAGAAATACGTTTGGTATGCGATAATAATTGATCTAATATAACTTTGTGTGTTCCTTGTTGTTGAGATATAGGGAAAACAGTATTTTTCTGTAATGGTGGTTCTAATTTGAATAATTTACATAAAAATGGTACGTGGCACAATTTTTGATTTTTTACCATATAACTAATCCTTTTCTACGCATTTTTCTGATACAGAGACATTCATTATAAATTGATTTCAGGGGTGCACGGGGCTCCCTTCTACCTACTAAACAAATTGTGAAAGACCAATGCGTACTAGAGATTTATATGTTATTTGTGTTTTCTGTAGCCTGACTGCGCTTACTGTTCTTTGCCGTTAAAAACAAATCATAAAACACTTAGTCAACCAACAATGACGTACTTGTAATCTTATCAATCAAGTGATATACTCTGCGTACTCAAGTACTTCATCTGTAAATTATTTCAATAATAACATGTATGTCAGCTAGTCTGAGTAAATTAAATGCATTTGCCCCTGTAGAAGAATTGCTCATTCCATCCTTTTCTTTTGATGCACATTTTTTGAGTTTCTAATTTAGTTACAGTTGCTTAGGCCAATCCTGAGTGTGTTTGCTTTGGTTTTAGCCAATAAAAGGTTCGTTCAGGTCGGGTCATTTTCTAAATTCATATTTCTTGTCATATCGCAATCTGCCTTCAAAGGAGTAGGTTCAAGGGTTTCTTAACTCCTCTAATCATATAACTACTTTATTTCGCATTTACAGGTAGTAAATAATCTCAATATAGTGTCATTTTATGGGTGAGTTATTTAAAAAAAAAAGCCGCTCGTCACTGGTTATTCCAAAGCCGTGGTAGGTTAGGTACAAGGTTCGGGAAATGCTAAATTTTCGCGCGCTTCGCGAGCATTTTTTCCAATTACAATTAGGCCTACATTGAAGATTTTAGGTTTGTGCTAGTAACGGATCTTGTCAGCAAACCCTGTTTCATTCACAAATTTTCATCAACCGCCCCTCCCAATGTCAAAAGAAAATTTACGCCACTGTTTGTCACCATGTTCAGACAAAATGATGGAACTGAAAAACAACCGCTTTAAAGACACTATCAGTAATTTACCCGAAAGAGTCAAAATATTTGAATTTGCAGGAATAGCTTAAAAGTGAAGGATAAGTCTGTAGAATTCTCATAAGTTTATACTGCCGTTTTCTTCCTTTTCTGTCAATTCTTTAGTTGGAAACTACTAAAGAATTGACGGAAAAGAAAGAAAACGGCAGTGTTCAAAGATACGAACCTCCATTCAATTACGTGTTGTAGTAAGTGTCCGTACGGACGGTAATAACTAAAATTTCCGATTTTGTTCTTATTAGGTTGCTTCTGGTCCTATCTTTTGGTGGGTATGTTAGGATACCGGTACTCGTTACAGACATGCAAAAATCTGATTTTTGATGATTTTTTCGATTTTCTGATTTAGCAAATCACTGATAGTGCCTTTAATTGTGTAAATCTCATTGGAATGGGATAAAAATAGAAAATCTATCATATCGTCCTCATTTCTTCACCAAATTCCTTCAGCTTTTTAGCATAGAAAGTAGACAATATGTTGATTATGAAAAACATCAGCTGCATCACAGTTGGGTAAACAGGTCAGGGTCAAATTCCATGTATCTTCACGCACGTTTTTTGATATACCCTGTATTTATATTATACCCAACGTACCTGCACTGCATCCCGTGCTTTATTCCGTTAAAACAGACCACCAAAAATTAAAATCACTTGAAAAATCTCATCGATTCAGCCATTCCTCCCCTGCCTACCAAACAACTTATCTGTGAATACTCGCCCACATTGATATTGACATTGTCGCACAGATTAGAATAGTTCTACAACGGATCATCGGAAATGAGAACCACTTGAAAGGACTCATCACCATCAACACACTTCTCACTGTAACAACTCGCCCATGTTGATGCTTCACCTTTGTATATATTCCCCAGAGATAAAACATAGATCGTTAGGAATGAAAACCACTCGAATATGCCATCAATAAAGCCATTCACAACTTTGCTCCAAAGTACCTCATTCCATGACTACCCGCCCACACTGATATTATAATAACGAGAACATCAAAAATAAAAGAAAATCCAATGTCACATCACTAATATCTGGCCGCCAAAAATCTTAGGCTATAGCGGGCAGATCTCATAGCGTTTACTAAGGTGACGCACCCCTACGAAGTACATAGTTTTGTTAAAATAAATTGTCTAAAATTATCAAAATCAGTTCTACGCGTGTTCTCACTTCTAGTATATGCACATTTTCTTGAAAATGAATTAAATGTCATCTCCTTTTTTCCTGAATATCAGTGACCAAGGGATGTACACCGCGTTCCATTGACTCCAGCAAACAATGGTGCTATTGAAAAGTAAATCCGCCCGTTATGAATAGGACAACGGATTTCAAATTCTGTGGGACTGCAAAGCCATTGTTATTGTCCATGACGTTAAAAGCTTTTGTGAATTGCTTTCACCGCCCGATTTAGATTGAGCTACAGCCTCATTCACGAAGAATATAAAACTCAAACTTCTGCTGGGAGTTCAGTAACTTTGATCGTATATTTCATCATTTATTCAAAAAGGAAACGAAGATGAGCAAAAATCATGAAAGAAATTTTGATTGGCAAGCTATGACCTAACATCTTGGTGCAGAACCAACACCCATAACTTATTCATATTAATATAGGACCTCTTTTCTATTCAATTAAAAGTTTGTTCGGCACCGGTTCACCTGCATTTCATATAGGTGAATGATTTTCGATTTCTGCTATAAACGCAATAAATTGCATAGAAATGTGGTTACGCGGCAAGTTACGGGTTTGGTTCTGCACAAAGATGTTAGGTCACAGTTTGCCAAACAATTTTTTTCTCATGAGCTTTGTTCACCTTCGTTTCCATTTCGAATAAAGGATGAAATACAGGGTCAAAGAAAATTGAACACACAGTAGAACCTCTAAACTTTATTCGTGAAAGAGATAATCGGGTGATGGTATAATACCTGTAATCTTTTCAGTTGCATGGATAATAACATTGGCTCTGCAGTTCCAGATGAAGAAGGAATGTGAAGTGTTTGGTTTTTTACATACCGAGCGGATTTACTTATCAATAGCCCCATTATTTGGTGGAGTCAATGAATCATGGCGTACATCCCGTAGTCACTGATATTCAGAGCATAAGTTGAGATGACCATTTAAGTCATTTTCTAGAGAATATGCACATACAAGACGTGGGAACACACGTAGAACTGATTTCTATAATTTTAGGAAAATTATTTCGGAATAATTACGTACTTCCCGGGGTGCGCCACCTTGGTCTTTATCCGAACAGTCATCTTTTTCGCTTTGGCATCATGGCCTAATAGGGATATTAGTCTCCATTACCAGCCGTTTATACCACAAACCGTGAGAGGGTCTACATATAAAGGTTGAATTTTATATTATTATTTATTATTTAATTACATGAATATGTAAATTCTTACACAGGAAAAATATGCATAATTACTCGATTAAATCAATTAATATGTTTACTGCCACTCTCGTTGGTTTTCGGGGAGATGGGATTTATTTTTTATACATGGAAAGATTATTTATTTTTTTTATTCATGGAAAGATGCGTATCCGAAAGTTAGACAAACACAAAAAATATGAAAGTATATATATACGAAAAAGTATATCGTTATTCGTAAAACTGGAAAAATGTAGTTTGCGGGTCCGTAGGACCCCCCTCCTTTGTGTTAGCAATAAAATACGGAATAAACCGTGACCTTGTAGACGAGACTATTGGGAACATTGCTGGAATAAACGATACTTGCAGCACATAATTGAGAACACAATAGACAGGTGCCCCGTGAGACTCGCCATCAAAGGATTTACCTCAAATTACGGTTGATCTTCAGAATATTTAAACCGTTCAATCCGCCAAATAAGCTTTGAACTATGTTAGCATGGTTACGACATGGCCATTACAGCGTGGCCTTAAACTTTACCGTTTGCACAAGACAATGAGTGGGTTGCAATCGTAAACCTTAATTTGTTAAGTGTATTGTTTTAAAACCATAGCTTAATAAACCATTAAGTATCGCAAACAACCTTCTTAGTCAAATATTTACTGTACGGATTGCAAAATAACGTTCAAAATGTTTTGCGATTTTATGTTTCGCAAGTAGTAGTCAAAGGCCGGTTAATTCGCTCTCTCTCTCTCCCTCCCTCTCTGATGTTCGTGGAGGGCGAACCAATCGCATGATTGTGTGGCATGATTATTTTGTTCATGGTTATATAGATAGAACAAAGAATTCCACATTTAGCGTTAAAGGTCCCAGGAAATGAGATGATAAACCTACTCCAAATATTTACGGGACATCCCAATCCAATAAACAGGGCCAGAAAAAGAATACACTACCAGTGACATCATTAGTGAAACTATTGATTTTCAGTCAGTGTCATGAATAGATTCACACCAGTCACCTAGAATTTTCTATTACTCTCTGTAAAATCAATAGTTTCACTAATGATGTCATCACCAACCCAAATATTGAATGCTTTCTAGTTCTTCCTTGTAGACTTGACACAAACCACATCAATTCTATTTGCATTTCCTGGGACCTTTAAGTAGATGCATTGCGTGTGGTTTTAAACATTCCTAATATATAGGTGGTCTCTACCCCCCCCCCCCCCATATCTTTGGACAGCAGCGTAATAAGTCTCTTCAGAGGGCGTGGTTTATTCAGGATGACGCACCAGCCCGTACCTTCTGGTCATGCTCTTACCTTAAATATTTTATACTTTTAATTGTCATATTTGTATTTCATTCATTCACAATTGACAACATTGCAATGACATCATGCCCGTGTCATTACATGAAGATGGTTTTATTTACCACGCAAAAACAAACCAGCTCGCGGTTCAATTTCAGCAGTGTTTGTTGCAGACCTATCATGTTTGTGTATTGCGTGCCGTGCCAAGCTGTTACAATGTATTATATCTACAGCCTTACCATTCAAAAAATGGTACAATAGAAAACGATTTTTTCAATATTAAGTCTCAACATAAGTAAGTCGTTTTGAGCATCACATTCGAGAAAAAAGACTACATTTCCTTTGTGTGCTTTAATTTGTGTTTTGTTTCTTGTGGCAAGTTGCAATCTTTTCTGAGCTTCAAGACAGCACGGCACAGTACTCAAAATATCTCCGCCCATGAATAAAAGTGGCATTAAATCGATTTTTGTGTATTGCACTAAATTGATTATCTCTCTGAATTGACAAAAAGCAAAGACAGTAGGAGGGCGCTCTTACGCATATCGGACAAAGACTTGACTAAAGACTATCTGGTCACGATCAAAATGACCGTTATTGGAAGTTACACTGTTTGCAGCGGGGTGAATCCACTAACCCCTTCGGCTTATGAAGTGAATAATTAATTCTAATATTATCATGATTTTACAAAGATTTATTGAACGAATGTTTTAAAAGTTGATTTTCTAATGTCACTGGAACCGAGGCTGCCGTAGAAAATGCCCCACCCCCCATCAAACAAACACCATTGGAAAGCCCAGCCTTCGTTCTTTAAAGAGACACTGGCACATTTGAAAAATAGTGCGCCCTAAAGTTTTTTTCAAAATCGATATTTTTGCATGGTTGTAATTTGTAAAGCTTGTATATACATTAGCCCTCATCTGAAATGATTAAGACCAAATCAGCATCCTTATGGGTAAGCAGAACGATCTTATAATTAATGTCGCCGGCGACATTAATTCAGCAGACGACGGAAATGGCGTTTAACACAAAAAAAACGCACGCCGTATGCATGTTTCCCACGGCATGTACCCTGTTTAAATGGTCTGTGACCTTTGTGGTTTTAATATCAATGAGTACGAGTCCATGATATTCATGTAATATACACATTTGTTGATTAAAGTTATGGACAACTTAAAAGTTTGCCTACCTGGATGTCTTTTACCTCTTATTATATTATTATAATACCATAAATATATAAATTGTATATGTAAATATACCGTTCTGATGCTATCCGCTAGGAAAGCGATGGACACCTTTCGAACCTAACACCTATAGATGATATCTATCGTTCTTCTAACAACCCAGTCTTCTGGCTTAGTTGGTTAGAGCGCCGTCACTAGTAATACGGAGGTCACCGGTTCGAATCCGCCAAGCGCATATGGGTTTTTTGTTTTCAACATTTGTGTGCGATGGCCATCTCCAGGGAAAGATTAATAAATATCCATACTTGTCTACCTGGAGAACTAAGTAGTTAAAAAAATTTCAATGTTGACCTCTGTACAAATTGAGATTGACCTTTTTACCATTTCAGTCCTTTTTATCCCATAACTCCAAAACCAATGGTCGTACAAACCAATGGTGGTACAAACTATACATATTTGGAATCCTTATGACTAGACGGACAATATAGAACTGTTTTCAACACCTTTGGAGTAGTTTAAAAGTTTGACCCCTGTGTAACCTTAAATTGGCCGCTATTGAAAAAGTGACACCACAATTTAAGAAAATAAATACCAACGGTTTCAAACTTCAGATGTAGGCGGACATGGACACACCCCTTACTTATAAGGACCCTATTTTATTCTGCTCCTGCTCTACAAGGAAAACACGCATTTTTTAAAGAAGTTTTATTGAAATGTCCTAAATATGTTCAAAATCTGTCTGAGATGCGACATTGAACAGAACAAAAGGTCGAATTCGAGTGTTTTCAGACCTGTTCCCACTTCTATCGCTTTATTGTTTTTTTGCTTTCTCCATCAAAAACTTAAAGAGACCTGCGGAGATTTCCCGGAAGAAGCGCCCCCAATTTTTCTCGAACCCCGGTTTTTTACATATTTGGAATGCTTACCAATGTATTAGATCACACCTGAAGTGAGTAAGCCAAATACGCCGTCTTTATGTAATATGATGATGATTTAGTAGTTTCTGTCGTGCACGACAGAAAGTCAAATCATGGTTTTCTATGGGGAACGATTACGATAGCAGGCAAGTTCAAAACAAGGTTGCGGTTTTCTTTTGCACCTGTTTGTCCAAAAAACCTTCGAAACGTTTTCGGTAGGTGGTCTATTTTTTTTTTTTTTTTTTTTTTCAATGTTGACCTCTGTACAAATTGAGATTGACCTTTTTACCATTTCAGTCCTTTTTATCCCATAACTCCAAAACCAATGGTCGTACAAACCAATGGTGGTACAAACTATACATATTTGGAATCCTTATGACTAGACGGACAATATAGAACTGTTTTCAACACCTTTGGAGTAGTTTAAAAGTTTGACCCCTGTGTAACCTTAAATTGGCCGCTATTGAAAAAGTGACACCACAATTTAAGAAAATAAATACCAACGGTTTCAAACTTCAGATGTAGGCGGACATGGACACACCCCTTACTTATAAGGACCCTATTTTATTCTGCTCCTGCTCTACAAGGAAAACACGCATTTTTTAAAGAAGTTTTATTGAAATGTCCTAAATATGTTCAAAATCTGTCTGAGATGCGACATTGAACAGTTTAAAAACACAAATGGTAAAATGTTCTGTTTGTTGGGAAATGATACTTTTAACTGAATATATTCAATTTTCCAATAAACACTTTCCAAAGAATATAGAATATTCAAATATAATATTGTATTATATTAAATAATAATTACATAATGTTTTTTTCTTGTTGTCAAAGTTGCTTTTTACTAACTTACCATATTCAGATATTGGTGGGTATACCTATTCAACAAAAGGTCGAATTCGAGTGTTTTCAGACCTGTTCCCACTTCTATCGCTTTATTGTTTTTTTGCTTTCTCCATCAAAAACTTAAAGAGACCTGCGGAGATTTCCCGGAAGAAGCGCCCCCAATTTTTCTCGAACCCCGGTTTTTTACATATTTGGAATGCTTACCAATGTATTAGATCACACCTGAAGTGAGTAAGCCAAATACGCCGTCTTTATGTAATATGATGATGATTTAGTTTTTTTTTTTTTTTTTTTTTAACAAAAGGTCGAATTCGAGTGTTTTCAGACCTGTTCCCACTTCTATCGCTTTATTGTTTTTTTGCTTTCTCCATCAAAAACTTAAAGAGACCTGCGGAGATTTCCCGGAAGAAGCGCCCCCAATTTTTCTCGAACCCCGGTTTTTTACATATTTGGAATGCTTACCAATGTATTAGATCACACCTGAAGTGAGTAAGCCAAATACGCCGTCTTTATGTAATATGATGATGATTTAGTAGTTTCTGTCGTGCACGACAGAAAGTCAAATCATGGTTTTCTATGGGGAACGATTACGATAGCAGGCAAGTTCAAAACAAGGTTTGCGGTTTTCTTTTGCACCTGTTTGTCCAAAAAACCTTCGAAACGTTTTCGGTAGGTGGTCTACAACCGATCCAGTGAAATTTTGAGAGAAATTCGTATCCTAAAAAAATCTCCTCCTGTCACTTTAAAGTACAACAACATTGAACTTTATTCTGTAGTTATGCACTTTTATGTTTTATTATCACGTTCAGAAACGTGATGTGATAAATTTAGAATAAAAAGTTGCTTTCCGTGCGCCGTGGGCTATACGGGGATAAAATGGCTTTAAATTATATGAAAACACGAGCTGGCAATTCAATTTAAATGTACAGGCTTTAGCTCGCTAGAGAGATTTTGCTCCTACTGTGGTAACTGCCTATATAACTGGTGATATTTTGTATGGAACTATGACGAAGTTTGCAAGAGGTACATGCATTGGTTATGCACGCCGAGGGACATTAAGTATCATCGGCTGCCATTTTTTTATCATTTTTAAATGATGAATGAAGACAAGTTGACGTTTTTTTGTTTTTTCTTTACTTTGCATCATTTTAGTATTCCCGTAAAACGAACAGCAAGAATGATAAATATATCTTTCAAGGGAGTGTGGAAGGTAATACTTAAGTGTACCTTCTCTTATGTATTGTATATGAAAGGTAAGCCCTTGGGGGTTGTTTTTTCTCCTTAAAACCAAATAAATATTTAGTATAATAGACGATAATGATTGCGTAAAGTATGATACCATGCGGCAATATGTATCCATTGAACTGGTAAATGTCCAGTAGGCTACCTAAAGTGATTCAACGCAATTTTGTTTCTTTAAGCAACGGGTCGTCAGATTTGTTACAGCATAACGTCCTCTATGGGTGTCAAACAGATATGTGGTGATGTTTGTGACACCCTCTGCAGGTTTAAGAGCGACATTCTAAAAACAGCCTGACCCCTTTAGTTTACCCAGGCTAGTTCATATTTATTCCCAAAGTTTGAGTTAAGGACAAGATTTACCAAAACCTTTTCAATAACTGCAAAAATGTGACATTCTATTGTTCTAAACCAGCATTTGTTTTACACCGAAAGATAATGAAAACTGTTCAACCTACATCTTCAAGTAATTGTCGAATAGGCGGGCGTACATCTGCTTAGATGTAAAATTAGGCTTTTCGTATCGATGGCCCCCCTTCTAATATGCTATGGTTTAACCTGTGGAAAACGATACAATACGTTTAAAGCCAAAATTGCACTTTTGATGTTGCGTTTGGGCAACTCGCTTGTTTCGCTGCACGGGCTTGGGGTATGGAGAACAATGGTGATATTTCGGTTTATAGTTGCAAGAGATGCTCATGAATGGCAGGGGCGGATCCAGGAATTCTCAATAGAGGGGGCGCCAAATTTGCAGGCTCGCTCCGCTCGCCGGGTAGACCCAACTTTTTTTTCGGTCGGTTCCAAATTCTTAAAGGGTGGGCCCGGGGCGGAATTCTTTGTCAAGCATTAAAAAAAGACAACATTATGCAAAATACTGCATCAAAAAAGTAATTCTTCTTGATCTACACGACGCCCTACGCCCTGTACCGCCATTCTTAGAGATCGACATGGCGCCCGGTGCGGCAAAAAGTCATTTTTCTAAATATACAGGGCGCCTGACGCCCTATATGCGGCGCCCGGCGCCCTGTGCTCTGCCAAAAATAGAGGGGGCGCGCGCCGGGGGCACCCCCCTCTAAATCCGCCCCTGGAATGTGAATATTAAACCCACCTGTGCACCTTCATTGTGAGCGATTCCAGGCTGCAGCTTGCATGTCATGTGGGATCCATGCGGGGGCATTTGTGGAAGCTCAAGTATACCATTCCCGCCTTCAGGAAAAGATATCTTATGAGATAACGAAGTTGAGCCCAAAGTAACATACTTTATTTGGAGTTAACCAAATTTTAACCCTTCAAAAAACAGTCCTTATCTGAGGTTTATAAAGCAAATGAAAATGTTGGCTCGTGTAAATAACCTACATCCAAATTAAAACAATTCTCCAGTCTACTAAGGCAACGATCTTTTCGCAATGAAACCAGAGCAATTTTATATTCAATGACCGGATCCGGACAATAGTGGTCTACTGAGAACTGAATTCTACACCAAAGCTCAAAAAATTAAAACGCAGTGTTACGATCAATTGGGAAATTTCATCATATTTTTTTATTATTATTTCCTCTTTGTTATGGTCAGCGTCGAATCTCTGAATGTTCCTTTAACAAAGTGGCATATATACCCGCCTATTATGCAGAAACTAAAATATACAATACTCGTATAATTAATACGGAGTTGATATGTTCGTGGATAGTTGCACGTATGTATAACCGGTGTGTGTTGATTTCTAGACGTTTGGAGTAGATTTGCAATAGAGTTAGAATATACCGGTATTTCCTAAATGAGCAAGAAATCTATTTTCGGTCTTTCTCCTCATTGTATATTTTCATTGCAAAGAAAACCCCGATTATCCTTTTTTAAATTTTTTATTATTTACTTCTAGGTATTTATTAAAGGTATTAGCAGCGATTTCCTAACCGAAAACATCGAAAAAATCATCAAAATTCACATATTTTTTATATTTTTTGTTACTGCCATGAGTATGCGAACATAACCTGGCAATGTTTGTCTGCAATGCTGTATTAAAGACAAGGCAGTACTTTTTATCGGACTCTGTAATTTCTATACGTGCGTATCAAAATTCCGGCTTGAGATCAAAAATGCCTTTCCCGGTGAATATGGCAGATTTTCAGCGTGATATTGTGTGCCATGATCAATACAATTTGACCTCAAAACAACAAATATTATTGATCTTTGTTTATTCTGTACTGGTGTCATCCACAATCAACTGGTTTTGCAGATTTTGAAACGCCGTCGCTGCATGTCTATTTGGAGGAGACAGTATGACAAATTTCCTCAAAATACTTCATTATTTTCACTATTTGGTGGTTTGCTTCTACATTAAAGCAGTTATATGTCATTGTACACACTTATCCCTGATTTATAAGTTTAAAAAATGCATTTCCACATTTTTCGATTCTCTCGCATTATGCGCTGCTAATCCCTTTAAGTTCATCATATTTAGATCACATTATCGAGTAAATTGCTACATTACGGAATCATACTAGTACGCAACAACGTATAATCAATTCAGAGAATAAGAAAGTTGTTTTTATACACAAATTTGGAGGTATTCCACAAAACAACTATGCCCTATAGCTTAATTGTACAACAGCATCACGAACTTTTAAATTGTTATTACTAACAATAAGTATTACAAATAAGAACTAAATCACCTGATTTTGGATTTATTTTGAAGATTGAATTGACTTCAGCCAATTAATATTGCATACAATGAATAATGCATGCAGGTGAGGTTAACCACTGTGACAGTTAATGAATATTTCTAGTATGATCGTTAGGATATTTTGCTGCCATTTTCAAAAACATGGATTTAAAATGTGTTATTGCCTTTGTGTAAATGCTAATTAATTCCAGCAAAGCTTATCAAAGTAACAATATCTCATTGACCTACGTACTTGGCTGCGAAAAAGAGATCCATGGCCTGATTGGTAATAGCCTCGTCCACAGGACCTCAGATGTTGCTGGAAGTAGCCAAAATATTATTATCCAAAGAAAGCTACTATTTTTGTAACTTTTTATTACCTCAAGCTGAGACATAATAGTTTGGAGTTTACGAACAAACAAGGATTGAAATATTGGCGCATTGAAATATTGGCGGGAAACATGGAGATGGAGTGTGGGATCAGGATTATTCAATTCAACATCATGTGAAAATTTTACACAATCTTAAATCGGCCAAGAAGATCTTAGAAGATCCGACTTCGTGTTTCTACGTTAAATAATTCACACATAAAATCAATCCTTGCAAAATACACTGTTGCCCATAAAGTTAAAAAAAATTACCACCTTTTATGGAATGATTATTACAGTGTGAGTTATTTATGATATCTAGGGTGTATATCGCCACACTACTTGATTGAACAGTTTCTTCCGAACATATCACCATGAACTTAGACCACAATTAACCCTCGTCTTACCAAGCCTTTTTTGTAACACGGATTACCAAGGGGGTGGTTACAATCCCCTTTAGAATTCGTTATAAATCATCCGATACTTATGATTTTGATACTAGTGGATAGCTATGGTCCTCCTCTTTCCATTGATGCCAAAAAATTACAAACATACCTAGTATTGCGTCACAATGACGTCATCAAGTCCCCGAATCGGCAATATTGGCATTTTCCACAGAAAATAGGCGAAAATCCAATAAATAGGAATATCGGATTTCATGCGGTTTTCGGTTCTAAATGATGGCAAATGACTAGTTTTACATAAACATAAAGTTATAATATTTTCAAAAATGCACCATAAAATATCCTTGGTTGGCAACCACCCCTTCCCTTCGCCTTTGACGGCATACCCTAACCCGGTGAAGGTGCTACCTTCACATTGTGTTCGCTAAAATGACCAGAAAGGATGAGAGAATAATACCTAGAAGCATTTTACGCAAGCTTTTGGCATTTTAGCGCACCGGATCAAAGTTCACTAGGGGGTTGTAACCACCCCCCATTTGATAAGACGAGGGTTAACCCTTTACGAACTGTGTACTTAGTCTGAAAGATAAGGGCGTATTTGAACAGCAGATTTCAGATTTAAGGATTTTGTTCCAATTTTTTTCACATCATGCTTTTTTTACAGATAACACATTTTAACTATTTACATGCATCAGTCACTAATATCGAGTATGGCCACCCCTGGCATGAATAAGTGCGTCAAGATGTCGCGGCATACTGTTCACAAGGTTTTTTATGTGTCAATGGGCAGAGCGTCCCACTCATCGGTCAGAGCTTGAGGTAACTCCTGTAAAGTTTGATTAATATTGTCCCTGTGATTGATGGCTCGGCCTAAGGCATCCCAAGCATGCTCGATAGGGTTCATAACAGAGGAGCAAGCAGGCCATGGTATCTGCTTCACCCTCTCTGCCTCAAGAAATTGTCTCACTACAGCGGCCCTGTGCGGTGTGGCGTTGTCGTCTTGCAGCCGAAGATTGTTTGCATAAACCCTTCTTGCATGTGGCAGGCAGTGGTTTTTCAGAATGTCCAGGTACACGACGGCGTTCATGTTTCCATCTGGCACCACCAGTCATATTAAATACCGGCCCATACCATCACTGAGCCGCATCCACCTTGAGTCGATCCCTAAACAGGGTCATCTCGGAGGTTCTCACCACGTAATCGACGAACCCCTTGTCTTCCATCTTGATGGTCAATGATGGTCATTTGCTCATTCGACTTGCTCGGTAACCATGTTGAAGCAATCTCCGATTTACATTTTTGCGGGCAACGTTGATTCCATACTGTCTTTTCCTCTAACGACGAAGACAGCTTGTTGCCATTTTCCGGGCTCTACGGTACAGATAAGCAGTCGGCAATCATCTCGTCTGGTAGTCAATCGTGCTCGCCTTAAATGACCCACCTCTCAATAATATCTGAGGATTTTACAGACCGTACTCTGCGATATCCCGAGGAAATCAGCGACTTTGGCTTGTTTGCACTCTTCCCGTCGGAGTGCAAAAACTTTTCGGTGTATTGACAATGCTGTTGGACGTGGCATGGCCTAGAGAACCTCTGTGTCAGTGTTTGTTGTAAAGGTAACAACCAACTCTGGTATAAAATTGGATTCTTTAAGTCCAATACCCAAATTTATTTCAATCCGGGAACTTGTACCAGCCCCAAGTCAGCTAAAAACGTACGGTTACGAGCGTACACAGTATACCAGAAAACTAATATCTGTGACGTTGCACTATAGTTGTGTAATTGTCCGGCAGGTGACAAGTAGGGCACAGTTACGATCGAAAATATCACCTTTTTGTCGCGAATTTCAACACCAGTGCCTCGATTGTTTTTTGCTCCTTTAATATTCTTCTACATTTTTGTAAGATTAACTTCACATGAAAAGGTACTTTGTATTGTAATTTTAGGCACTGTTCGGCGACGCTAACGAACAACCATTTTTTTTGTAAACATGACCTCTGGTGCAAGTTCCCGGATGGAAATGGGCACAATACGAGATGCATTTCGGGGATCGTGCAAACGGTCTATTAAGCGATCATCAGGTATTTGACTAGGGGCCGTCCGTGAATGTAATGTGATCGATCGATCTGGGTCATTTCCTATCACATGTTGCTATGCTCAGGCTGAAAAGAGCAAACAAGTATGATCTAATCAGAGGGGATCTAATATTTATCATAACTTATGGCATTCATCAAGCACACAACAAAAAGTACACAATACACTGTTTAACAGGAGAGACAGAAACAAAACAAAAGTACTAACATAATGTACAAACAGTAAGGCCTAAAAATATGTTTGTTTGCCCTTTTTGGGCCCCCCCGCCCATGAAAATCGGGAGGGTCGGTCGATTTTTTTTAAATACAAGACATATGAGAAATGCAATGGAATATATTATATATTATTTAACTTGTCAAATATGTATATACTCTTGTCTTTTCCTGTAAACAGTCGCCCTTTACCATGTTTACAATCACGCATGTTTGCTCTTTTTCTTTAGTATCATCAATAAATGATAAGCTATGATAGCAATGAGCCATGGTATAAACCAGCAGATAAGTGAATGTCCAGGACATTATGTCCTTTGTATTGAACAAGGTATTAAATTACCATCGTAGATCGATCGATCACATTACATTCACGGACGTCCAGATAGAGGGTCAAGTACCCGGTGATTGCTCAATTGGTAAGTCTGGAAGACCGTATGTAATTATAATAACAATGGGACGTCCGCAAACTTTGAACTTTTTGTGGCCAATATTGCCACTGGCTCTGTCAAAAATAACAATCCCCTGTAAGCCTACATCTTCAGATGACGATTATCGCCGATCTGATGTTTTTAGAGATCGAGTTTTGTTAATATCGCCGTCTTCGTGGCGGACGTCAACAAAAAATTGTTTCAACTTCAAGATTTTCGCGAGTTGCTCTTGCCTACAATTACAAATTGAAGTACAACTACAAGCATGACAAGTTCATGAGTAAATACCATGGCCATGCTACTGTACTGACACTGGATCGAGCGAATACTGAAAATCTTTACTCCAACAGCGGTACTCTCCCGGTATGGGCACTATCCACACCTATAATCAATCTCCCACCAGCTACTTCCACCAGCAGAAAAATTACTCTCGCAGTCTCGCTCGGTAAATAAAAACAAACGCGATGCAAAATTGACATGACGTGACCGGAATCCATGTGCACCTGCTACGTTACTTCCCCGTTTGGACATAATAGCCTGATCCTTGGCTCTCACGCGGCATTATGCCGTATTATTCGACGAACACGGCGGGCCAGCGATAACTACCAAGAAGGGTTTAGCCTAGTGGGTTCGTGTGCGCATGCGGTCTAATACTGTCTCGTTACCAGGGTGCACAGGTCCTATTGCCATTTGGTCTAATATCCATTTGGTCTAATATCCATTTGGTCTAATATCCATTTGGTCTAATACCCATTTGGTCTAATACCCATTTGGTCTAATATCCATTTGGTCTAATATCCATTTGGTCTAATACCCATTTGGTCTAATATCCATTTGGTCTAATACCCATTTGGTCTAATATCCATTTGGTCTAATACCCATTTGGTCTAATATCCATTTGGTCTAATATCCATTTGGTCTAATATCCATCTGGTCTAATATCCATTTGGTCTAATATCCATTTGGTCTAATATCCATTTGGTCTAATATCCATTTGGTCTAATATCCATCTGGTCTAATATCCATCTGGTCTAATACCCATTTGGTCTAATATCCATTTGGTCTAATATCCATTTGGTCTAATATCCATTTGGTCTAATATCCATTTGGTCTAATATCCATTTGGTCTAATATCCATTTGGTCTAATATCCATTTGGTCTAATATCCATTTGAATGTTAAACCCAAATAATGATATTAAAAATTGATTTATACTATTGAAAAAAAACCATATCGGCAATTGCATGTATTCAATATGCCATCCACAACATTGTAATCATTTCTGCTGCAGAGCAGGCGACCATCAGTTCCCTCCAGCGACAGCGGTCATTAGCCATTATTAGCAGTTGACTTTTCCTTAGCTGTTGCCCACGTCCCCCAGGAGACACTGAATGTATTGCAGAACAGTGGTCGTTGTCGTCGGGTTTTCTCCTGCCATGAGTCAGTACATACGGTGCATACTCTTTAGGTTCAGTTTGAGAGTCCTGGCTCTTTCCACGAGGGTGTGCTGGGCAAAGGCCAGGTCAGATGCGGATGGTGGCATGGGACTTTGTGTACTCGTTTGATGGTCAACTAAATAGGGTTGGTAACAGGATGTACAAGATGAGTTGATTTTTTCCCCACTTGCTTGAGATATTTGCCCGCGGAGGGTTCGGGTGTTGAGAATAAGCCCGATGTATTCCCTGCAGTAGAGCGACTCTCTAAAAGGCGATCCTTGAGGGTCGGGGTTAAAGAATGGGCAGTTGTAATCCCTGCATGTCGTAAGAAAACTCGTCTAATGTTCCAAACATGATAACCGTTTTCTCACTGGTTAAATATTGCCTTCGTATGAGAGTGGAGGTCTGTGTGATTGGACCGATCTTTTTTCTTATTTCTTTGGGGATATTGTTCTTGATATGTCTGCTTTCCTTTTTTCAATTTGCAGATAGGACCACATTGATAAGACCTGATGGACTTGACCATATAACAAATCTGTAAGATGATATGAGACACACTTTATTGCTTGGTCTTGCCCAAGTACCGTGTCTGTACTAAAAACAAGGCACTTGATAGGTGCAGTCGTGCATTGTCCTAGTGTGGTATGAACTTTCTGCTATGTGTAGGACAAAACTACTGTGTGGCAAAAACTCTGCATGTACAGTTGAAAAACTCGGGTATAATTGTTTTCTTCTGATCTTCTTTCTGATCTTTTTGAGCTTTTCTGTTCTCGATTGATTGTTACATGCACAAAAATGTCTCCACTAAATAGTTGGTTTCCTCATCAGGGCCTTGCACTGGAAACTTCACTTTTCTGCTGTTTTGAATCTTTTACAGGATCATTGTATGTAATTGGTTTACTGTGCGTTGTTGGGCCCCTTACAATACCAGGTACATAGCGAGAAAATTCAAAGAAACGTAGGATCGATGTTTCTTTAGGAAAGAGCATCTTGGGGAGCGTGTTGAATAATCTTGATAGGTGTCTGAGTTTGGTTTGATTGGAGTGGCTAATTTGTCAAATGTCAGCATTTACCAATTTTGTTTAAACTGTTGGTTCGTCATTTTTTGGAATATTTATTTTTCGCAAACGTAGATCTCAAATGTCATATTTATGCATTGCAGAGCAAGAACTATTTTTCTTAAATTCTGTGTTGTAGTTTTCCCAGACTTAGGGAAAGTACACCAGTTGATATTCGTAACGTGATTCTTGTGGCAAAATTAATGATAGAGTTTTGGTGCATTAACCCTAGTCTTATACCAAACAGTTTTGTAACCGGTGTACCAAGAAGGGTGTGGTTACCATTGCCTCTCGAATTCGTTGTGTAAAGTACCCGATCTGCTTCTGATTTGATACCAGTGTGTAACTATGGCCATCCATTTCCAGTGATACAAAAAAAAAGTACCAACATAACTAGTATGGAGGCAACATTGATGCCATATTAAAGTACGCGAGCCGGCAAAATTGACATTTTCAACAGAAATAGGCAATTGCATTAAAAAGGAGGAATAGCGGATTTTCATGTGGTTTTAAGTTCTAAATGATGGCATGCAATTGACTATAGTTTTACATAATAAACAAAGAATTTTTAGAGGAACACGATGCATAATAGGTGGCAACGCCCACCCACCCACAACTTTGACGGCCATACCACCCCCCCCACCCCCAGCCTAGGACTGTGACGGCATACCACCCCGGTGAATTGTGCTATCTTCAAATTTTTTTAAACGACCGGGAATGAGCTTTTTACGAAAGGTTTGCATCTAATTTTTTAGCGCACTGGAGCTGGAAAGTTCATGGGGGGTGGCAACAACTCCGCAAGAGGAGGGTTAAGAGAAAATATTGGTTGAGAGCAGACCGTGATAATGTATGGCACGTAACGGTTTTCAATGGCGTTGTGAATGAAAAGCGGATGACCAGCTTACATTGTTGTTTCCTGCATGGTTTGTGATAGGCTAATTTGATATCTGTGCAAAAAAAAAACAAAAATGGTGCCACAGCTGCCATAATTTCATTATTGTGGCTGATTTTAACCTCAAAAAAGTAAGGAGTTCACACCTTAAGTGCGAAACGGAAATTGTACTTGTTTTTTAAGACAGGCCATCATAAAATCACATATGTTAGAAAACCATTGTGTGTGATTTTATGGCATTTAGTGGAGTATCTGCTATTACTTGGTATTTAATTAGTGATAATTAAAACACCAGTTGTCGGAATTACGACCCATGGAAGACAACAGGGTGTGAAACCTGAAAAATGTCAGAAAGTGTGGGTATCTGCATATATAGTAAGCCATAGAAATTAAAGGGGGGGAACAGCTGATTTTGTTCTGTTTTTCCTAGTAACATAAAACTATTGGACAAATAAACAACAATGAAAATTGTCTGTGATCCCAACTTCTATGGTGGGGGGTAAAAAGTCAGCAAAACTTGGATGTCAGGAGTGTCCCATGAAGTGTAAATAGGTTTGGTGTTAAATACACGTATGCCTTATAAGGCTTTGTGCAAGGTACCGATTTAAAAGGAAAAAGTCAACTGCACTAGTCCACCATCGTGAGCAAGATAAAAAAACCACATGTCAGGAGTGTCCACAAAATGAAATCGCAAGAACATAATTAAATAATACTATCCAAACGAATACTTTAATTTGTTCAAAGAATACTAAATGTTCAATCGGATGTGTAATCCGTTTCAAACGAATACCTAAAATCGTTCCAAAAGGAGTAGTAATTCAGTTCAAAACGAATTAATAATCGTTGCAAAACGGAATTGCTAAATGGGTCAAACGGATATAAGTATTAGTTCAAAAGGCTTAGTAATCCGTTTAAACGATACTAAGGAGCGGTCATTACTTTATGCCGGGGGGGGGGGGGGGGTGGAGGATTTCACTTTTTTTCAGCAAAATATTTTCGCTGTCCACCCTCGTTTAGTTCAAGAACTTCACGTCCCCCCTTGCTCATGTGATTTCCCATTTTAAAACAGTTTTAATGTTCCCCCCTCTTTCGTTGATTGAAAATTTCACGTTCCCCCTCATTTACAAAAAAATTTTCGGGTTACCCCCTCAAATCCTCCATTCCCCCCTGGCGTAAATAAAGGACCCCTCCCTAAACCGTCCAAACGGATATTAGTATCTTTCAAATGAATTACTATCCGTTGTGTTTTTTTAAACGATTAGTAATCCATTTAAAACGAATTAGTAATTCCGTTTAAACGAATCGTAATCCTTTCAACGGATAAGTAATCCGTTTAAACAATACTAAATACTGTTCAAACGGAATCCTAAATCGTCAAAACGGATTAGTACATCGTTGAAAATGGATTAGTAAGGACGACTTACCGGTCGATATTAGGAACTTGAGACTTAAGGACGAGGATAATGCTGATCTCGTGCTGAACGTGTTCCATTGTGGGGGGGGGGACATGTATATGGGATTAAGCTCAATGGGACAGGGACAATGAGGTCTAGAACAGCGGGACAGGGGCAATGGGGGGCATGAACAACAAGGGACAGAGATAATAATATGGGGTAATGACGGGGACAGGGACACTGGGTTCAAGAAGAAAAGGAAAGGGGAAGTGGGAAAAAAAAAAGGGGGGTAGACGATCTTAGGTTTGCATTTGTGTTGTGTTTTCTTGTTCTGTGTTGATGTGTGTGTGGTTCGTAGATATTGGGGGTCAAGAAACATATGGACAGAGAAACAGGGTCACGAACTGGGAACAGGATAATTGGGAAGGGCCAATGAGGTCAAGAAAAGGGGGACAGGGACAAGTGGTTAAGAACGGGGGGGAAAGGGACAATTTGGTGGGATCAATAAGGTCAAGAAATGGGACAGAGGACAACAATGGGGCAATGAACTTGGAACAAGACAAGGGATTACGAACGAGGAGGGACATGAGTCATGAACATTTGGGGAAAGGGACAAATGGGGCGCTGAACACGGGGACAGGGACAGGGATCCAAAAATTTGAACTACATAGGGGACCATACTCGAGGTCAAGAATAATGAGGGAACTGGAACAATGGTGTGCTTGTCACAGAACGTGGGGCTGGGACAATTGGGTGAAGAACTGGGGACAGGGAAAATGGGTAAAGAACAGGGGGAACAGGGATAATGGGTTAATGTACAGTGGGACAGGGAAAAAGAGGGCAAGAACGGGGAAGAAGGCATGGGTGAGGAACAATGAGAGGGGACATGGACGGGGTAATGACAATAGAGGACAGGAGAGATAAGGTTCAATGAACAGGGGGACAGGGACCCCCCAATGGGACAGGGAAAATAAGGTCAAGAACAATGGACAATGGGTCGGGAACAATGAAGTGGCACGGACATGGGGGGTTGGAATGAACAATGGAGGACAGGTATTAATGGAGTTATGAACAGGGGACAGGGGACAATGGGGTTCAAGAACACATGGAAACATGAACGGGGCCACTGGGGACAAGTGGGTCATGAACAAGGGGATGGGGCCAATGGGGTTCACATAGGTTCAAGAACTGGGGGACAGGGACAACTGGGGTCATGAACGGGAGACAGGGACAAATAGACAGAGGGGGGAAGGGACAATTGGGATCAAGAACAGGGGTCAGACACAATGGGTCCAGAAGGGGACCGGGACAATGCAAGTAAAAAGAGGGGACAGGGACAATGGGATAAAAGAACAGGGAACACGGATAATGGAGTTCATGGGGTTCAAGAAGTGGGTGGAAGGCTCCCTGTCCCATGTTTTGTACCTCTGACCCCATTGCAAGGGCCCATGTCCCTGTCCCATTGTCTCGGCTTCCGTTCTTCACCACAGCTTAATGTATATCAAGTCTGACCTATTGGCACCATTGTCCATGTCACTTATGTTCAAACCTCAGTTTATTCATGTCCCCTGTTCTTGACTCGACCCCAATTGTCACATTCACTGTCATTGTTTATTACAAACTTGACCCATTGTCCCTGTCCCGTCATTGTTCTTGACCCTTAACCCCATTGTTCCTGTCCCCAGTTCTCGACCAATATACCAGGGTCCCTCTGTTCTTGGACCCCATTATGTCTTCACCATTGTCCACGACCTCATTGACCCCCCTTGTCCCTTCCCTAAAGTTTCTTGCCCTATTGAACCCTACTCCCGCTCACCAAGTTCATCTCCAGTTCATTACTCCATTGTCCATGCCAACCTGTTTACCCCATATCCCTTTGTCCCTAAGTATTCATGAACCCCCATTGGTCCCTATTGTCCCCAGTGTTATGAACACATTCTTCATGCCCCATCAATGTTCATGACCCCATTTTCCCTGTCTCCCAGTTCTTGACCCATTTTCCTTGCCTTTTAAAGTCTTCACCACAATGCCAAATTGTCCCTGTTCCCCACTTCTTGGACCCCAGTGTTCTCTGTTCCCCAATATTCATTGAACCCTATCGCCCCCAGTTTTTGACCACATTGTCCCTGTTACCCATGTTCTGACCCCAGGTCAATGTCTTCCCCTTTTTGACCCTAAATGACACCATGACAAAAGATATGTTGGTAGCAGTGATTAGGTGACCCTCCCATGTACAGTTTTGTACGAAATAACATAAATTAGCATAAATTGGTTAAAATTGATTTTCATAAAATATTTTGCGGGAGATTTTTTACTTACTTAACCTTTTTAAAACCATCGCTTTTACCAAGAAATTAAAATGTCGTATCTAAGACTAGTTTTCCCGTGTTGTGCAACAAGGATCTATCAGTTCCCGACTTTATTGCACTCAACAGAACTTTCAATTTTAGTGGCAACACAGTGGTACTCTACACTAGTAGGCCGATGTAGCTTATAAACTCTGAATTATATTGAGACTGTCCCCTGAAAGGTATATCAAAATTAAGATAATGTCTACCTTTTTAATGATATACATAACGCAATTTCTCGAAAAATGTCAGTTACGACTTTGTTGCACTCACATGACGAAACCTCTTTGATAGTGTTGTGAGGTAGAACGTTATAGTGTTTAGATTATTGTAGACCCAAAATATGACAGAACGATAACTTTTTAAAAGGACGTTTCAAATATTTTTTTCCACACAAAACCCTAACGCCACACAAAACACCAAAAAAACCCCAATTGCACTGAGTGAGAAAATGCAACTAAAGTCCCCGAATGCAGAATGACGTCATCGAACCGAACGAAAGACACCATACGGGAAACAAACACTGGCACACCGCCGTTCGCGTGATATCCAAGGTCAGTGGGAGTGGGGGCACCATGGTTCGAGACAACCGATTTCCAACTTTTCTCTGTCCCCTATTCAATTATTCTTTCATTCCCTCCCAGGAGATAGATAGATACATGTTCTAAAAGTAAAGGATAGGGCCCATTTTTTTTTTCCTTTAATCGCCCTGTATAATTAAGTTACGACCATTTTACATTGTCCCATTTTGGCATTGTGGTCTATGGGAAGACAAAGTAGGGGCATCCTACAGTACAAAGGTACCATACCAAACACACCAAGGATCAATAATGATACAAGAGGAGCCACGTAGGGAACAAGATTAAGACAACCTAAACTAAAGCAGAAGCACACCATTTTTTTTTCATACAAGAAGATGCGAAACCAAGAAAAAGAAACCACCAAAACTGAATGGAAGGACGGCAACGTTCGAGGACCAAAGGTGTGTCATTCCAAAGAAGGAATGTCCCTACTATGACCATATCTTACTTATGGAGGTGGGTGCTGTGCATTATGAAAATAAGAGCGAAACAGATTTAATTATTTTATTATACAAACTCAGCTTTAAAAACACGGTATAATTTGCACTTATTTTTTCTTCCTTTTTTACTTTTCTTCGTCGTTTCAAAAAAAAATCTTGATCATCTGATTCAAGCCTTAAAATATCATGGATATAAATTTCAGACCCCAAAGGTATTAGACCACAAAAGGGCATTAGAACCAACGGGGTTTAGACCAAGTGAATATTAGACTCGATGAATATTGACCACAGGGATCTATTAGACCAAATGGTTTTAGGACCAAATGGGATATTAGACCAAAATGGATAATTAGACCAAATGGGTTTTAGACCAAATGGATATTAGACCAAATGGATATTGAACCAAAGGTTTTAGACCCAATGATATTAGACAAAATGGCGTTTTAGACTTTGTTTGAGACCTAATTGGATATTAGAGACCCGATGGATATGAGAAAAAAAGGCCATATATTAGACCAGATTGGTATTAGACAATTGGCAATTTATTAGACCAATTCGGTTAGGAGACTATATGGATATTAGGACGTTATGAGTTTTAGACCAGATGAATAATTAGAGATTAATGGTATTAGACTAAATGGTTTTAGCCTAAATGGTTATTAGACTCAAAATGGTGTATAGACCAAGTGGAGTTAGACAAAATGGCCATTACACCAATTGGGATTAGACCAAAGGACGAAAGTACCGGTGCACCAGACATAAACTGCCATTTAGCAATGCGTTCTGTTTATTAATTCATTCAAGTAAGGGGGATGACAAAGTGTTGGAAGTATTTGGACACCCAAGTTTCGAGAGAGCGTGCGCTTATTGAGAGTGTGGTTTATTGGGTTTCCAGCATGTGTTTCCCCCCCCCTCATACCCGCCTTACAGAAATGCTCATCCCAACCCTTTCCTGGTCCCTCCCACAACTAAACTCCCCCACCGTCCTCATTCTCTAGCCTCTACCCGACCCATTTGTTTCCCCACCCGACCACCCTCTCAGCTCCCCCTACTTCTAACCGGCCCGCTTTATTCCCTTCCCCCTTCACATCCCAGCTTCTTAGCCACTAAAACCCCCTGCTTCCCCCCCCTCTCACTTTTTACTTTGTAATTAGTTCGCTCAATCCCTCCTTTTGTTATAGAATATTCGGACGGAAGCTTCTCAAAACATAATAATGTAAAAATTTGGGCTCGTGCACATCAGGTTGAAGACAGGGAAAAGGGAAAAGAAACAAAAAACAGACGTCTGACCTTTTATAGTAGACCCACAAAAAGCTTGGTAGTAATTCAAAATTATGCCTGGATTCACTTCACCTGGGTTAGGGGGGTGACTCATATGTCTATTCACTCTAATATTGAAATAGAAAATGTTGTCAGATGGGTGTCAGACAAAAAAAAATCATTCCAACTTATAGGCAACCGTGTATGTGCATGTAGTTAATCATGCTTTTGAAGGTAAATTACTATTTCAGTGACAGATTACTGATTCCCTAGAATGATTGTTAAACATGAGCCCTGAAGATTTTGAAATCCGCATAATCATTAAAACTAATTGAAGTACGCTGCAAGAATGAGTTATGGCGTTTCAAAATTCAAGATAGGCAAGTGGCAACGTTATGAATAGGACGACCATGGAGTAGGTCAAGGTTGTCAATCAAAAGACCTGTGATTGGTTTTGAATGTGTAGTATGGGCGAGGGAGGTCGAAACAAAAGATGATTTTTTAAAGACCTGTGAGTTTTATTTGAGTGGGTTTGAGAGACTCACGGCACAATTAATTCAACCGTTTCTAAAACTTTAATAAGATTTAAAGGCTCACGGCCGACATTTTTTATGACACCGTCAAATTACGTCAGACGCGCAAATTGGTCGCCTTATTGGAGCGACTATACACATGTAAATTTCCTTTGGCGATACACATTTCGACATAGATCCCCTCGATTATTTTGTTCTGTTTTTTGCTTTTGTATATTAATTTAATGTGAAAATTTGGCCCAGTTCGGCGTAGTTTTTTAGCATTTGGATGGAGTTTTCAGAAGTCGATCCAGTTTACGCATGCGTACTTTGCGTTGGCGGATTTGTTGACCCGTATATAAAAAAGCATTTCATTTTGGATTATCCATCTACTTCATGACGGTTTTTCAAATTAAATATCCTCATACATTTTTGCCTGATGAAAACTCACAAAACTAGGTATTTTTGGTAAAAAATTAGTCAAGATGCATCAACTAGTAACGAAACGGGTCTGATTGGATTTTTGATCATTCAAGAATATCAAGGCTAAAATATGTAAAATGTTTATTAACCTATTTTTTAGAATGTAATTGAAAATTAATTTTAAAAACATATTACTAAATATATTTGTGCTTAATATTTTCTACTTTTAAAATTTGAATGACAAATCAATGAAGGACAAAATGCTCGGTAATTTGCATTTTTTGCTCAGGACAATTCCCTTTTAGTGTATGACAAATAAATGAATATGAATTGGTAGTTGTTATTAAATTACTCATTTACAAAAACTGCCAAATACTGAATGACATTAGTTTGTTGTTGACATGATTGCGACTCATTCCCCTTATCTCTCATAGGCATATATTAGTGAAAACATAACAAATGTACCAAGGTGCTACAAGATAGTCTTATTTTAATCTCAATTGAATTTTAAAAGCACCTCTTTTGGCGTCAAACTCTAGCCGAGATAGTCGTGTAGTTTATGTGAAGGCGGTTCATTCGCCCTGTCTCTCCGATTACTGCGATACCCACGAATAGCTGATAAAGGGGATATATAGTTGAAAATATATAACCAATGTGACCAAGGTAGCATGTAGTCTATTTTAGCTCATTTAAATTAAAATTCAAATATTTGGCGAAAAAAAATCTAAGACAGACGACAACGTTTGTTTTTGCGTTATAGGTAATTGCGGGTCATTCGGCCAGGCTCCCCATTACTGCGATACCATTGAAGATGATGATTCTAGGCAATGGTATTGTGGAAATTATACCCAATGTGAAAACTTGTGTGCATGTTAGTCTATTATACTCATTTGGATTTAACATTCAATATTTTCGGCACCAGAAAAATCTAAGCAAACGACGTTTTCTGTCGTTGTAAAAATATGGCGGGCCTTTAGCCCCATTCAACCAAATTACTGTGATACCACTAATAGCTGATATAGGCATATATTGTGAAAATATAACACAATAATTTGACACCAATTGTAAATTGTAATTAAAAAAAAAAAAAAATTGAGTCTCCCCCCCCCCCCCCGAGGGTCAGGTCTGGTTACGCCCCTGTCGTCAAATCAAGTTTACACACGTTTAAAAGCCCCACGATCTCTTTCGCATAAAGGACTATATAGAATACCTTTATATTTGCGAATGAAAAACATCCATATACGCATCGTATTCAAGGAATTGTTTACGTAGAGGGGCATAATTGGGTATTTATGACCGTTTAATACACGATTATACGATCTAAAATATGCATAAGAACATAAGAACTATAAACAAAGCCAAAGTTATAACCACTTTTCTTACAATTAAAATCGACATTGACAGAAGGAAAACAAAGAAACACGAAACAAAAATTGACTGAAATGGAATTGATTTTCGTTAATAGGGGAAATACCGTTTTTTAAACTTACGTATATTAGAGTAAGCGCATCATAAGCGCTGTAAAGTGTTTGTATACTGGTGTTTGGAATTACTGTTGAATTTTAATGCACATACGTGCACAAACACATCAACACACATCTATGCACAAGAGAAATTTTATCTCCTGTTAAATGTCTTGTTAAAGTGTATACATTGAAGTACATATACTTAACTACAGATTCTTTTTTTAATTCTAGAAGGAGAAAGGAGTTTCTAGATATTTGTCTTACGATGATAAAATAAACATCAAATAGCATTGTTAGTCGAACAAAATTACAAATGGTACAGATTCGCCATTATTTTTGGATTGTATGATTTCCCTTCTAAAATATGCCTATATACTCCATGGGATCAAAGAGAGAAAGATACTAACTTGCATAAGGACATTGGTTACGCATATCGGCGAAGTAACTTATTTCTGCTCAGTTAATATTGTCTAATTATACCTTTCAATACTCTGGGATATGTCAAGTGCAAAATTTGCACATTTGATTGAAAGTGAATAAAATGTCATCACAATTTCTTTTCCTAAATATCAGTGACCAGTAGATGTACATCATGCAGCATTGACTCGAGCAAATAATAGCACTGTTGATATCCAGTAAATCCGCTCGGTATGCAGAGGATAAAGCACTACAAATTACTGTTCAACTGTATGGGTAATAACAAAGGCTCTGTACTTCCAGATAAAAAGAATTTCAGGTGCTCATCACCAGAATAAGATCGAGCTATTTTTTTTTCATTACGCAAAGCGCAAGATACTCGTCCTCTTTCACGAATAAATAAATCTTAGGCTTCTACTGTGCGTTCAATTAACTTTGACCATATATTTCATCATTTTTCCGAAAGGAACAAAGATGAACAAAAAATCATGAAAGAAAGTTGTTTGGCAGACTGTGACCTAACATCTTTGTGCAGAAATAAAACTTAACTTACAGTAACTTGTCGCGTAACCCCATTTCTTTCAATTTACCGTGTTGTTAGCATAGGTCGCTAGACCACCCCCTTCTTTTGTATTTTTCTAATATCTGGTGGTAAATTGAATAGAAATGGGTCCTGCAATAAGTTATGGATCTTGGTTTTGAACAAAATGTAGGTTAAACAGCTTTACCAGCAACATATTCACCGAAGTTTTATCACATTTAGTTTCTTTTTTCAATAATGATGAAATATACAGGCAAATTATTGAACTCACAGTAGAACCTCAAGTTTATTTTTATCGCGAACGAGGCCAAGCTCAATCCAACTGGGTAGACATTTCATATTGAAGTCCCGGATACAAAATAAGTCCAGCTACAGCCCATTTGACCTTGCTATCCATTATATAATTTTTTTCAATGTTTTCTAGAACAGTTTGTTCTGCTGACTATGGAATCCGATGGAATGCCAGACGAAAAACGTTGAGCATTTTCGAGGAAGCGCAAAAATTCAAAATGGCCACAAACACTCAAACTCATATTTTAATTAATCAAAAGTTGTCAACGTTTTGTTTTGCCTGTCAAGTCAACTCAAGCCCCCATTGTGACCAATTAAAATTGATTCATTAACCACCTATTAAGCTCTTCACAATATTGTCCGCCAATACAACAAAGCCATCTGATATTTTGTCTACTTTTGACCTTAGACTGGTAACCTGATATCTATACCGGATGCTTTAGCAATCAATATATTAATTGAAACAAATTATGATAGCTTTCAACAATTTTCCTAATATTTAAATCATAACCATTCAAGATGGCTCACAAATTGGCCAAATTTCATTACTACTTAAATGCAAGGGCTGCCATGTTTATGTATATCGCTATAACTGCTTCAGAGCCAATTTAAAATTCATAACATAATCAAGTGATTGATGTCTGCAGATGGCTCCTAGATAGTAGGCCTTCAATATGGCTGCCTGTCAATCAATAAAGGTCAGTAACTCATTCACGCTGTAGGCTAAAGATATAATTTTGTGGTTTTTATTTGGATTATCACTTCCAAAAACCCCAGTAAGGCTATCTTATTCAATTGAGTCGTTATTCATCAAATCATCCCAACATGGATGCCACTGACGCTAAAAACCGACAAAACAAAGACCATCCTCTCTAGACTAGTAGTGATCAGATTTTTCGCCGCTTAGTAAGTGCCATTTCCAGCCATATTGGATACCCATTTTGATGGGCATCTTTACAATGTATCGATTCTTCGATTACATAATGATGTAAATTGATCTAATTGACTTACATAGATATACACAAACAGTGTAGTACTAGGTTAGCACAGCTAAATCCATTACAACAGCCATCTTAGAGTATCGGAAGCCCATCGTGGATCCTATAATGAACGGAATTTATACCCCTTTTTTTTAAAATTATGTCTTTTAATTAATTTCTTGACTGCCAAAACAAACCAGTGACAGATCCCAATTACCAACCTGCATCAATATAGATCACGATTCAGACACTTTATTGTATTGACGCGGCCATTGAATTCATTGATTACGTGGTTCCAGAATCATATGTTAATTGGTCACCAATGAATGTTTAAACGATACAGGATGAAAAATCACAACTTTTGAGTGACAAGAATGAATGTTTTGTGTTGTGGTGGCCATTTTGATTTTTTTTGCTTTTTAACCAAAAATGCTCAATGTGTTTGCTCGTATCTGCATCCATCGAATCAATTTAATCATTCTGAATCATCATAGAATCGGTCTAGAAACCGTTGAAAAACATATATTCTAATCAAACAAGGTTGATATAGGGTATCAATGAATCTGTAGCCTGGACTACAAGGGGTTGCTATCGATTCCCTCCGTTCCTTCCTGCGCTAAAAAAAAAAACTGCACAACATCATAAGTGCCAATGATGAAGGATAAAAAATAACTCATTTGCGTACTTGAAACTTCGATGTGGAACGTCTACCCAAAACTGGGCGTGGATAACCAGTCTATAACTCCTGACATCTATTCCAACTGCGGTGGAGCGTAACAAAGGCTCTGCATTCCAACTAAACAAAGGGGAATCTGAAGTGCTTTGTCCGCTGTAATAGCAAGTGATTACTTGTCAATAATGCTTATTATTTGCTTGAGTCAATGTAAAATAGTGTATGTCCCTTGATCACTGAATATTCGAAAGAAATTGAGATTGCATTTTATTCATTTTCATGAAAATGTGGGCAACCTTTACATTTGCCATAGCCAATAAATGGTAATTATAACATTTATTATTATTTATGAGTTAAAAATGCGTTTACTTCTTTCTTCGAATATGTAACAAAATGACATTTTTCCTTTGATCCCATGGCCAACAGTGTACATATTGTATAATATTTGTACTTCGACATGACTCAGGTTAAACCACAGCAGGACCTCGTGGTGAGCTAGTTCGCCGTACCCAAATGTTTCCAGCTGGGTTGGAAACTTATTTTTGCCGCAAGTTCCCCAGCAAGATGCCTATAAGCAGCAGGGACAGCCTCATTCTAAATAAGGCCATTCTGTCCGTCCTAGACTGGAGGTCCAGCGGGAAATATCAAGCTGTCAAAATACTTCACTATCTCTCGACCTATTGGTCTGGGTTTTGCCTCAAAGTACTTTCAAACGATCACGCCCTTGACCTTATCAAATGCTACGGAGCATGATTTTTGAAAGAGACCCATGCAAGATGCACATAGAGTTTTACAACACACAGTGAGAGTCTCATTGGCAGACTATCTCCGCTTTCGTTATTTAAGATCTGTACATAAGCGAACGGCCCTTTTGCCCATTTGGCTCATCAAATGCCCCAAATGCCAAGCCAATTTGCCTTTGAGAGGAGGGACTGTCGTAAGACAAAACTTACAGTGTGGAAACGGTGGCATCTTGCAATGCTACATGTCGTTAGTTTTCCGCAGCGTTGAGGCAGAGGTGTGAGATTCCTGCAACAACAAAAGAGACGATTTTTGTGGAGTCACGCATGAACATATTTTTAGTGAAATGAAATCCCTCCCCCGCAAAAAACAAACAGACAAACAACAAACAGGGGAGAAACACTTCACGCAAGTGCATGTTAAAACTTCCATTAATATTGGTACACCAGAACCTGAATTCAATCAATTCCAAAAGTTGTAGGATGGATTTGAATAATCCTTGATTCATTTTTAAAAAGCGGCCATGGATAAATGTTGATTTTAGGAAAACAAAATACATTTCCAGATATATTATGTTTTTGGTCATAACACTTTTAACACCTTTTAATTGGGACCAAATGTAAATTTTGATAGAAACCGTTGAGCTGCATTGAGTATTATAGTTTTTCCATGCTTTTCCATATCTTTTCTATAAGATTTTTTGCCTTCAAACATCGCAAAATAGGAGAAAATTGGAATTTCTCAAAAACAACATCAAAATTATAAAAAAAATACTTAAGAGCTTTAGTTCTTCCGATATCAATGTTTCTTTTTGCCAAACATGTGTAGAAATATGTAATTATGTTTTCCGTGTATTCCTCAATTTAAATTTATATTCTTTAAAAACAAATTAATGTTCCCGATAAAACCTCGTTTGTTACGTTATCTTCACAATAGCTGTTGCTAAGTTTGGGTACAACCTTACTAAGATATGACTATCCAATCTTTTTTCAAGGTTAACATAATGCGGTAGTTGAAATAGTTTTTTCTTCAGCCACAATGACTATTAAAAAGTCTAAGTAACGTTGAAAACCTTTTTAAAAGAAGCAACCTTTGTAGGAGTTTATTACGTTATCCACATCTCTCAGCAGTCATCAAAACAATCTTTTTAATATTGATCAAGAGTGGCATAGACTCTCATTTTCCAACCACAAAAATTATATACACATTCATTAGATACTCTCAGTCATTGAGGGTGTGAAAGTAGTCAAATTTTACTACGTTATTGTTATTACGACGTTATCGTTTATTGCTGCTTGAATGGGTTTTGTTTCATCATCAACTATAATTTGCTCGTGGAATGATTGGTGTGAATTACAATGTATCTTGTTTAAAAGTAGTAAAAATGCATCTTCCTATTTCTTGTTATGAGAACAAATTTTTTCAGATTTCAGGCAACATCAAGACTCAAGGATAACGTAATAACTAAACAAAATAGGACATACATCTTGAGGTCAGAAATTGTTCCCATCAACCTCTCTGATAATGTCAGCAGTTGGCCTTTTTTTGTTGCTTTAAATTTGATAACGTAGTAAACCTATTTTTGCTCTCAACTGTTTCTGCGCATATTGTGCAGAAACGTAAGAATGTTGTTGGCAACATATTTTACAATTGTTTCAAGAACAAGAAAGCATAACACGTTTGAGATAATTTTTTATTGTGTCTTAACCCTCCAAAATGCACTGTTTTCTTGAAAATCGACCTAAAAACATTTTTCTACATGATGCTGGACTTCACTAATCCTAGTCACATGCTTTGGTGGGGATCATCATAAAACCATTGAACGTCCTTTATAAAATTGTTTGTGTTTTGTTTTGTGTGTAAACTATAATTATGTTGAATAATGAAAAGATCAAAAAAATGTTTGTTTTTTTTTCTGTTTTTCACAAATGATGTCAAATATCGCTGCATTTATACGCGCTTTTGAAAAAAACACGGACGCCGGCGGCCCGCCATTGTATTGGGAAAATTTTCCCTATTTACTACATCTAACAGGAAATACGCTACCTCCCCTTTTTGCGGGATCGTCAGATTTTTCTTTCTAGGGACTTACAAATATCTATGAATTAACTGGTTTTAATTCCTTGACACAAACCAAATAACAATAATTAATCATAACCTTTAAATATCATCACAATACGGACTTTGTGAGGTGAAGGTATTTTTTTATTGATTTTCCATCAAAAAAGCTTTAAAAGAAAGCACATCATGTCAACTAAATCCGCCCCACAGCACGAATATCACTGAAAATCACCATAGTGAAAGTGCCTAGACCAGTTAACAGCAATGTTTGTAATAATTTATGGCCTGGTATCTTGAAATAGGTCCGCCTGACTGTTACACACTATACTGGGCAATTGTATCTGTTAAAGTTTTTATACTTAGGGGGCCATATAACGATTCGAGAATGGATTCGCAGGCAACAAAGGAAGTGACATAGATGTTAACTGGTCATTGCAAAGCCACAAACGTGCTAGCTACACGCTTGCATTTTTATTTACAGAAGATTCAATTTAACATTATCCAACCAAACTTGAGTTATTTTACAAAGGTGTTAAATGCCTAAATTCAATAAAGTGCGACAAAACATATCCAAACAGTAGTACGCTGTTCGTGTACAGCTCCGTCACTTTTTTTTCAGAAAAAGATAACTAATTCGAAGACAAGGAGTAAATCTATCTTATATGAACGAAGAGTTGTGTAGAATTACTGAAAGACTTTTCAAAATTGAAAAAAATCGGCTTTGGTTTAGACATGCAGGAAAATAGGAAAATTGATGGAAAGCATAGTCTTAATCCCGGGTGGATGGGTGGGGATATATATCCCCCCCCCCCCCACAATATTTTGATGAGGGTATGGTCAATACGATCATCCCCCTCCCCAATGTTGGTGCCTGTTTCATTGTTTCACCAATAAAACTCATGTTACCATAATAGTTTTAAAAAAAAATGGTAAATTTCGCGCGCTTCCGCGCGAATTTCGTTCTAATTACAATTCCCATTTAACGATATTAGCTTTAAATGGTCAACCTTTTTTACCGCGCGCTTCGCGCGCACAATGTGCTATTAATGGATCTTTCAGCAAACCCCGTTTCATTTCATAATTTTTCATAAAGCTTCGAAAACTGAAGAAAAATGCGTAATTATATCAGTTTACCAAATAACTGCATAAGGGGTTTACACTCCTCCGTTAGTGCATAAGGGGGTCCTAGAAACCTAATATAAAACCACTTTCCTAGAGGATTTTTTAGATAAATCCACCACAACTGTGAGAAGGCTTTAAAGACCATCTCAATAAAGAAATAAAAACTTAAAAAATGTTCAGTAAGAAACTAGGGCAAAACATGATTTTAATTTTGCGTAAAATGTGCGAAAAGACACTAAATTTCGTTTCTTCTGCTGCGTTTTCTATGGCATTGGAAAAAAAAAAAAATCACCTAGCTTGTGCTGCTTGCTTTAATTGGTGAAGAATGACTCTATTTACCATCTTAAGCACAAACATAATGGTCCTCATGCTATTTTATATTTTTAAGGGTTACTTGTATAATTCACCATAGGTTTGCTAACGATAAACCCGCTCAAGATGTATTAAAATATTATGGCAACCATGGCCTACTATACTTTGCAAGCAATTTTTGGATTAATTACTTCGTTATTATATGCCACTAGTGTCTGCATTATGAAAATTACAAAATCATCATTAACTCTATTAAGATTTTCATTTTTTTCATGGGCACTCCGTTATATGCATAAGGGGGGGGGGGCTTCTAGCGACCCCATGCTAATTAACGCAAAAACGCCGCTATGGATTATGAATTTTTTTTTGCGCCAATGCAAGCATACTAAAGTTAAGACCAAATACAAAAAAATATAAATGGGAACCCTATGGACCCCCCATGCAGTTAAGTGTTAAAACCACATGGAAAAATACGCCATTTCAGTAAAAGACAATAAGGTGGTAATGAAACAAATGATTGGGGAAAACCTATGTAGCCTTACATGAACATCTTCAGAACAATATGTTTTTATTTTCTTTTTGTACACGAAATCTAATACCATATTTTAATTACTGACGTAAGAAACCCTTATAAGTACGTTCTTTAGAGATTTCTCTACGAGATCTTTTCACAATGTTTTTAAAGAATAATATAATATTTAACTGACCCAAACCAATTGCATAATGAAGTTAAAGAAAATAGTTTGGCAAATATAGGGCCCAACTTTAACTTATCCATTAAGCACAAGTTACCGATTCATCATATTTAAAAAAATAACCATCATACTCCGACGTGTTTTTTCTAACCCCCATTGATGGATATGAAATGGTGAGATAACGGAAAACTTCTAAGCAAACGGTCCCGATACTGTACAACCGAAGTATTGTACAAATACGCTGTTTGAACGCGTATAACTTAAATTGTTTTTTAATCTTTACTTTATAATGGAATTTACGCAAAAGACCCGAGTTGGAAAAGTACATACACCCCGTTTGCTCATAAGTTGGAATAAAATATTTTTCTACCACTTTTTAATGGAATGATTCCTACAGTGTGAGTAGCAATATCTTAGGGTGTATATCGCCACAACTAATTGATTGACAGTCTCTTCGGAACATATGACCTTGAACTTTTGACCTATGATGCACATGGCTGTGATGCATTGGGCCGAGCCAACAATGACAGGGACAATCTTCTTCAACTCTACAGGAGTTATCTAAGGTTCTGACCGATGAGTGGGACCCTGCCCATTGACATCATTAACTACCTGTGGGCAGGTATGCCCTCGCGACGTCTTGACGCACTCTGATTCATGCCAGGGTTGGCATAGTCGATATAATGACTGATTGACATTAAAACATACTATTGAACTTTCCGATTGCATGAAATCACCTAAAATGGGGTTATATCTGTACTGCTGATGTGGAAAAAATGTTAATTTTAACAAAATCCTTAAGTCTGCTCTTCAAATACCCATTTTCCTTTCAGGCTAAGGTAACACCCATCGTGACCACTTTTTTCTGACAATTTATGAACTCGAAAACCCGTGTGCTTTTATTCCGTGAAGGGTTTCCAGAATTCATAAGTGTGTCAGAAAAATTGTGTCAGATGGTCAGGTTCCGGAAACTCCGGATGAGTTATGAATCTAGAATAAATGAATCTATCGATCGCAGAAACTAGCAAATCAGCCCGTTGGCTCAGGCACCCCAAGGAGCATACTTAGCATAATGCCTCAAAATGATCAGCAAAACAACGCACAAACACCACAACAATTATTTCGACAGAGGCAAACTTGTTTTCTTCGATAAACTTATAAACATTATGATACTGGGAGAAGCGTTGCCTGGTAAGCAGAGTCAGAATATCATAGGGGCCTTATTTAAAGATTCGGCCTAGCACCACTAGAGAGAAGGTTTAACCACTTTGGGTAGTTAGTACGGACCCTCTAAATCAATGCTAGGTATTAGTACTCTCAAACTGTGGTATCACGTTTTCAATAGTGGCAATTTAAGGTTTACACAGGGGTCAAATTTTTAAAATGCTCCAATCATGTGGAAATGTATGCCACAGGCATAAGATTCCAAAAATGTATAGTTTTTTGTGCCACCTACGACCGTTAGTTTTTTGGAGTGATAGGGTAACATGACTAAAATGGTAAACAGGTCAATCTCAGATCTCTGAATCCATGCGAATTCTTACGAAAAGAATGCCCATACCCGCCCCATAAAATGAATCATCCAATGTTCTAAGCACTCCGCGTATACGTATGGTTTAGCCACGACGTCAATCTTCTAATGGACCCGACGAGTGGGAAAAGTCTCGGTCGAACGAGACCGGCAAAAACCAATCGGATTAACTTTTCAGGCCATAGAGATTAACATGCACCGTGCAATGACAATAAAGCAATGCATAATTTTTTGTCCACTCAATTTCCCCTCTTTTAACAAGAAACGTTCATGAACAGACCAATCACCACATTACCCAAAGTAAAAAAAATCAACTTTTTTGAACAACCAATTTCACCTGCTCAATAACCATTCTACTCATATAGTCCGCCTGTCTTCAGCATTGTACGTACGGGTGTGATTGTTTTACTTCCAAATTCCTAGTTAACAATGAATTTCGGTGAGTAAAGACTTGAACTTCAGATTTGAAAGGGGTAATCTATAGATTTATGCTCTAAAATCTAGATCTAAAACACTTATCCAGGAGTCATTCGGTTCATTCGACTCGAGAAGCTGTATAAAAAAAAATAGAAAGGACCTTTCCTTTCTATAACATTTAAGTCTGCTAACTTTGACAAAAGACACACGAATTATTGTTGCATATACCATGGATTATAAATCCATTTGCACCCTGAGTCAAGCTTAACTGTCCCAATCTAAATAGGGGTAACATTTTAATGGCGTACCATTGCATCTAAATATTCATAACATACATTCTTAGAAAGTAAATAATTGTAACGAAGAGTTCTCTTCAGAATATACTTCTGGTGACGAAAAAACATCCAGTTAATTGATTTTTTTATAACAACACAGCAGGCGTTCAAGAACAAACCGTGTTGTAATACGGTGTTTAATTGAACGCTCGGAAGCAACGGAATTACTGTTGCAAAATGATCCACCGGGGAAAGTGCACCTTCTCCGCTAGAATAAAGCCCTCTTTTACGAGTTAAGGTTATTTATAAGTCAACCAGAATGTCGATAGCTTTAGGCACTATCTTCTGATAAGGGACGTGATTCCAACTGCGTGTATATTCAGGAAAATGGTAATTCTTTCGCTAATGAGTTTTAACGAGACAAGCGTCTATCTTGCATTTAACATCAAACAAACTTTGTTTTCCTTGATTCAAATTAACAAAAAACTAGATGTTTTTTTGTTGTTTAAATCTGATATGGTGTTGAAGCACAGACAATCTAAGTGTTTTTGTTATTAAGGAGAATATTTAGTCAATGTTACAGACATCACTAAGAGGATATTCTTCTTAGGCACGATAAAACCCCCCCAGTTATCGTATTGTAAAGTTGATAACTACTATAAAGTCAAATATATCTAAGAGCCATTTTTTCTAGGCGGACAAAAAACTCATGTACACGCTATCTCTTGGATTTTGCCCCCATTGGGATAACCAATTGGAAAATAAAGCTATCCTTGTTTTTGCCCTTTTACCTTAAGAAATATATACATCCTGAACTAGTTTCAGCGGTACAAACTTCAAGATTTTTACAAAATAAGAATTCGAACTACCCTAGAAGAAATTTGTATGTATTTGTATTTTTTAAAGGACAGAAATTAAAACGCAGTGGCCTATGGGGCCAACGCGATGTGACCTTTGCTTAGAACATCAAAACGCACTGTCAGCTAGAAACAGCTTAAATTTTAAAAATAACCTTCTCTCGAGGAAATCACAACACTCTAATTCGCTTCTGCCATTTAAGAATCCTATTAAACATCTTAACTTTGTAGAACCGGTGTGAAAGGAGATATAGTCCCCCTGGAATATAGAGCCGGTGATTGGTGGTTCCTAACAATAATAGCCCAAACCGGACTAACAGAACCGAGCGGTCCTCCGGACCATGGCTTCTAGGGTCAGTGTTCTGCACCCTGTGGACCCCTGTTCCTTAGGAATAACAGTCCTTGCTTTTAATGTTGCTAGTTTTATACTCCGACCATGGTTCCAGGGTCAATGTCTTCACAGTGTGGACCCTCTCTCTAGGAAATAGTAGTCCTTACTTCAATATTGTTTCTAGGTTTATATAATTTAACCGGATAAGTTTCTATCGGACTATAGTTCCTTTTAAACAGTGAAGAAAGTAACCATTGTCATCCGCTACTGTAGTCCTGTATATACAGGTTGACACAATAGGTATGAATGGATACAGATGTTAATAGAGTGTGATAAATGGTTATAATAAACATTCCTTAAAAAGGAAAGGGAGTGTCAAGGGGAAATAGCCATGTTAATAGGTATGGGAAGGGATTAGTAAGACGACAATTGGTGGGAGTTTTTGCAAGTTGATTTATGTGATTTTTGGGCACACTTAGCCGAGTTATACATGAACGTAAATAAAGCAGAGTGAATAGGGGGTTCATATCCCTTTATTACTTTACGATTTTTTTTTAAAGGAAAAAAAATGCGACCAATCAAAATACCAAATAATACACTGTATTCGGGGAAAGGAAAACAATCTTAAACGCTATACTTATCCACCACAAGGTTGACCACTGTAGACTCACCAGCAGAACTAGAAGTAATTCCGGATATTTTGCCTGCCGACGGACGTAAAGTAGTTATAGATTCGCACACGGTTGACACGTACCAACGTGATCGCTAACTTTGTTAACATAATTATTGTAAAGCCCTTTAAAAATGTAAAGCTCCCACGTCAGCAACATGTCACCCAATGACTTCATAATTTCTTAAATTTTACCTTGTCACCCACAAAGATTAAATGGCAAAATTTTAAAATGTTCACCCAGCCACTGCACTATTTCAATTCATATACAAACTTAGAACATTCGTTACTTCATGACCTCTTACCTGTCATTCCACAGTATTTACTCGTAAATATCACTTCTATTAAAAAGTGCTGACCATAGGTAAAAGGTCCACACAGGGGGACATGCCACTAGACTAGTACTAATAAACATGAGATCTTCTGTCCGACTATGCGTTTTTGAAGCCCTTTGACCTATGGACCTAATGTTTGACATGCAGGTAGGAAAAAAAACAGCATGAGGTTATTATCACGGTTTCAGTGTGATCCAAAAAATCAAAAGTCATCTAGAGTTTAATTTACGTAAAAATGCCATATAACCGACAAAACTAAATAAAGGTGGTGATCCAATCAAATCCAGCAATTCATGTTGTTTCTAAAAAATGTAAGAACATTATTATTAAAGGTGCTGATCAATCCAAAACCTAAAACTAATGTTTCCTCGAGGCCTCACTTACATAAAAGCAATTAAAATCAATCCAACCCATTTGGATAGTGTGAAATATTTTGAAACGGTTTTTTCATAAACATCAAAAGGAAAAATTCCTTAAATGGCATTTCGGATCAACAGCTAGTCCCTTGATTTACCTAAAAGAGAAATAATAATTATTTTAAAGAAAGATACTTTTATATCATCTGAACAGTTGACTCAAGCATGACAAAATAAAGCAATATATATTTACTAATACCTTACATACAATTACATGGATATTTCCCTTTGACCGCCCCTTCTTTTTAAAGGAAATTTTTATTTATTATTATTGATATCGCCCACGACTTGCTACATGTGGTGCCAAAACGTTTAATCATCCGTTCATTCATTGCACTCATGGCTCAAGCATTACAAATACATGGCAATATATTCATCTTACTAAACCTTCAACATCCCAATTAATGGATATTTCCTTCTTGATCCACCCTTTCCTTAAAGGAAATGTTATGTATTATATTGATATCGCCGCGCCCACGACTTGCTACATGTGGTGACCAACGTTTAAGCATCCGATCATTCAATGCACTTCAAACGATTTAAAGAGCTGTGAACCAGCAAATCACTGTAAAATTTCTCGGAACCTTCGATGATAGGCCCGTATTTCTACTCTTTTTAACATTAATCTTTTTGTAAATGTACGTTCAGTTTTTCGCTGGGCCTATCTTATGAGTACATATCCCTCTATGACGTAAAATTGCACAACCATTTCATAAACTATCAAACATGTAGATTTTAGAGGATATCGGCACGAATATTTTCTTTCTCTTGTGCACCACTGCTATTTGAAAAGTAGTCAAAACCCAAGCGATCGAGCGGGTAAGCCGCAGGTACACCGACCAAAAAAAGAAAGCTGTCGTCAACCGCCTTAGTGGTCTAGCGGTACGGTCTCTCTTAACTTACGATGTGGATATAAAACAGGTTTCGAGTACTAGTAGAGTATGTTTTTATTTAATGTGTTTTTTAATTGCAAAGGTTTCAATTTTAGGTTTGCCGGAATTTGAGTGTATGTTTGCGGAATCACTTTAGCCCTAGTTATGATTGTACACCGGACAATATACCACTTTCATTGTCCGGAAGACCAACATTTTGAGGGTAATAATGGTAAATAATAAGACTTTTTTTTTAAAAATTTCCGTTCGGTACTACGATCGTACCTCATACCTAATAGGTATTTCAGTAAAAGCATGTGCAATGAATGTACTTACCCCTAACGCCATTGAATCTCACAAATCTCCAAAATGTACAGCTGATTGTCTA